>PUHP01000656.1:0-21994 GCA_006783085.1 Colletotrichum shisoi | reverse complement strand
CTACCAAACATAGCTGCAAGAAGAAGTACTATACATCTGAGACGCTATGCTAGGCCCTTATTAGTTACTTCTCCGCACACTGTGTGGATCTGCAGCCTTGCCGCGACTGATGGGATATGTATATAACCAGCAGCATTTCGTTCCCTTCCTTATTTCTAGAATTAAGCATCTTTCTCCCATATTCTCCTATGCCTTACTGTGTGCTCTAACTCGTGACAGCTGTGTCACTCTGGGTAGGGAGCATTTCGTGGTTCTTCCACTTAGCCGCTGTAATGAGAACAAACCGACAAGTGGCCAACATTCTTTCCCCCACACACCCTGTGCTTTCACTCGCGCTCTTAGGGAGTAATTTTTTGCTTCATCGGTTACTGATGAAAGCCGAACGGCGACGAGCAATGGCAAGCTGCTTCGAGAGCAGACCAAGCATTAACCGCTTACAAAGTTGAAGTTGAAAGCTCGAAGACTTTACTTGGACATCTGCGGCAGTTCTTTCTGCTACCAACGCATGCCGTTCCGTCCAAAAGTATGCCATCCTACTGCCGACCGTGGGTCAGCGGCGGCATAATTAAAGACCATGGTCACCGGCCGGCCGGCCAGCCTGACCCCGGCGTCAACTACCAACACGATCAAGCCGGCGCCAAACTTCGACGCTTCGACATGAGCGAGCTGCGGATGGATTTTATGGTGTCTATGCTCTACAGATGGTTACCGTCGTTCATTTCGCCCATTTTCTTTCCGTGTAGAGTCCCTCCTGGTGGTCTTTGATGTCAATTTGATCAAGCCGCTAACTATTATGTTTGAGTGAGTCAAACCACGTCACGCCTCTTCCATAAAAGCTCCATCTCATAAACCATAGGTAAACCGAGCCCAATAAGCGTGACATCCATAACATTCAAACCGATGGCCACAAAATCACCGCCAACAAAATCATTCGCGCCTGGCGCCTCCCCACGACGAGCGAGCTTTCCCACGCCCCTGGAGTCGACCCGACGCTCGCCCTATATTTGTTGGGATAGGGCGACCAGAAGTCCGGGTTGCGCCTTATGACGGGAGAAATTGCAAAGGTCAGGACATTTGAGGGGATAGGAAGTACGGCGGCACCTCAGCGGGAGAAGATGCCAATCATAGCCGAGGCAGCCTCAACGGCGGGTAGACACATCACCACTCAGGGGAGGAGGAACGACCGTCCAATCATGTCCACTCGTTGACGGCCGAGTGGTGAAGACTGCTATCACAGTTGCGGAAAATGGATATGTGGTTGGGGTCAATCCAGTAACGAAAAGTTCCAAGGTCAAGCCAGACGACCCTGGCGAGGTCAGCGATCGAGCGATGGAAAACCTGTATAACTACCCGCTGGATTTCCCGGACTGGAGGCGAACTGATGAAGCGAAGAAGGGGCAGGTAATGGATACCATTACCAAGAACTCCGGTGTACAGAAGGCTAAAACTTTCCACTTTGGACGTCGCTTCAAATAGCTTATCAAAGAAGAGTCACGGAACCATATGGTATGCTGGACGTGCCGAGGCCCGTTTCCTATGGTTTCTTTTTTCTCTCTAGATAATTTCTTGAAACAAAGACTGGTTGTGTCTCTTAGTGGATACAGCTTGACTACTCGTGGTTTGTGCTTCGCGGTTTGACTTGTCGATAAGTCATGGGTCAAAGCCGCAGAACAGACCTCTCGCCTGGCGATGGCGAAATGGCATCTAGATAAAGACGAAGGTCATTTTTAGATAATAAAAATATACATGATTCACCAAGTTTCAGGGGTAAGCAACTGCTGGTAAGTTTGTGGTTAAAAGGGTGTTTTTTTCGCCGATGACTCAGGCCGTCAGTTGGGGCCCATAAAGGTCAAGCGTTCAGGGGTAAGCCGCAGTTCGTTATGTCACCACCGCTATAAACGGCTTACAACTAAACAAGTTCCCCTGTGTAAAGATCTCGATTCCTCCATCCTGACGAAGAGAGTCGACCAGAGTCACATCGTCTTTAGGTTTAAAGTGTATTATGTTTTATACTTCAGTAAGCCACGCAGTCATAAGCTGCCGGCTGTAGAGCTGGCCGTTGCTTGCGACTGTAGGGTGCGTGATAGCTTCGAGTTTCCGTTAGTAGTCGCACCGCAAACTGACGTGACCCCAACCAAGCCATATGTAATACGGCCACAGACATCACACAAACAAATTGAATATAGATAGCATGGAAAGTTCTCCATCAAATGCGCTAGTTCAACTGACCTTGAGTGGCCAGGCCGCCTAAAAAGCCAGTATTCGGCGGCCTGCTTTACATGAGTCGTCGCTTAGAATTGTCGTTTCAGACAGGGCCATCTCGGCAACCAAGCCAAGCCCGTCAAGCCACCATCATTAAAACGTAACGCCGCTTATGAACTCAAAGATAATAAGCTGCCTTGGGATATCCACCACCCACCTGACAGCAACCAACTCCGCCCTTCCGATGATCCGGATGGGAAAGCGTGATAGTGTCCCTAAGTTGTCTACACCCTTCAGCGGGCCCAATTTGGTATGAGGCGCGGCAATCAACATAACTTTGGCGCTGATATCCGCGCGGCCGAATGGTTTCTTTCCCCTTGCCGATACTTAACATATTACAACGCGCAAGCGAACTTTGTATCATCGCGAAGGCCTGTCAATACCTCGCAAGGGTCTGGCACAGAACCCATCGGGTAGTCCATGGAACGCTACGACGAGTATAAGTATCTCCATCTCCGCACCAGTATCATCATCGTCACCACCTTCGCTCGCCCACACACCACTTGCACATTTCTCTCACTCAAAACGGTCACTTCTCTCCCCAAAGGTCTCTACATTCGCACTTTGAGCGTTTTTTGTTTGTTTGTTTGTTGATGCCCAGGCACCACTTCTTGCACTCGCACTCTTCCGACGTAACAACTTCGAACTCAGCCAACATGCTTGCCCGCGCTGTTCTGCTGCTCGCTCTTGGCGCCGCCGCCTCCGCGCAACAATTCGAGGGCTTCCCCAACAGCCTGACCTGCAAGTCTGGCAACGGCGGTACCGGCTCCACCACTGTTACCAAGATCGAACTCCAGAACGCCATCGTCGGTCCCAAGGGGAACAAATACGACGACTCAGCCGCCAATGTCTCGTCCGGCAAGTGCACTTCGCTCTCTAAAATCCCTTATTTCCGAGTAAGTTTTCCTTTCCATATATCGTTCCCGGCGTTGTTGTGAAGCTTGTGGTTCGATTGCTGACGGCTGCCTTCTTTCTCTCTGAAATAGACCGGCGTTACTGGCAAGGACAGCGTCACTGTCGGCTTCGCTTACGACAAGGGCAAAGACACCTACTACTACTGCCTCGCACAGGGAGCTATTAATGAGAGTGGATGGCCCTCTCTGTGTGCGGAGAACTAGATATCGGGATCCGGTTCGAAAACATGTTGCAGCTTTTAAGTACAAATTAACTCCGGGATGCATCTGATTTGACATGATCAATTTATCGTCACGGTGATAATCTTCCCACTCCAGCTTTGCCGAGAGTCAGCAAAGGCACACGCACAAACTCTTACAAATACGTGTTCCGGGGCTGCTCAGGTACGCTGGTGAACCGAGTCGTGCGATTTGATGGAAAATAGATTGCCGAACTGCTGGATGCAGGGATGGCGTTGCAAATACACTACCCACCCTCATGTTTACAACTTTTCGTCTATACCGACGGCCGTTAAGCTGTGGTATGCGGCAATGGAACACGGAGATACTGGCGAAAGCGAAAACGAGATGCTGGACTTTGTAAGATCGATAGTTGTCACCGGATAACGGTACTCTCGGGATTTGTTATTATGGTGAAACGGAGACAGAAAGTTCTAACTAACCCTTGCTGTCAAACGAGATATTCGAATGACACCAGTTCATCCCATCTCAACTAACTCCACAAGACAGCAATACCACTCTCGTTGTGATATATCCACTCACTATAAAACCTCCGATCATTACCAGAGAGAAGTCCGCTGCCTCCTCCGCCTCCTCCGCCTCCTCCGCCTCCTCCGCCTCCTCCGCCTCCTCCGCCTCCTCCGCCTCCTCCGCCTCCTACCCCTCGTGGGGTGCATCCGCGTCGGTGGCTGCCCCGGCCGCGGCACGGTCGACAACGTCAGCCTCACCCAGGTGGGCAGCACTTACACCGCCGCCTCCTCGTCGTACGGCTCCATCACGATGGGCGATACGACCGTCACCGTCAGGAACACCGCGAACAACTGGCTGGTCTGCAACTACGACGTCGTCTGCCCCCTCGTGAAGGCCGGAGACACCTGCATATCAGCCCGTCAGTCCGCCGACTCACTCTCCCGCCAATGACTTACAGGGTTGGTCTCGATAAAGGCACGATCTGTCAGTCCAAGAGATTTTTCTCTGGGAGCATCTCGCTAACGCGGAGCCTAGGATAGACTTGGTTCGATCGACATATGGAGACCCTTAAGCAGCCGCTCGGCTAAGATTGCTATCAGCGGCGCCAAGAATATTGACAAATACACAAGCATATTACAACCGCCTTGGGAAGGTTGGAATGGATTTGAGTTTCGTCTCACCATGACTCTTTACACAAATAACACGATTCAAGGTCATCAAGTCCGGTCTCACAGCAGAACCCGTCCGTGTAAAACGGAACAGAAGCAATCAAGAAGCCCCGAAGTTCGCTGGCCACAGGTGTATAGAAATGCGTTGCACGCGCTGTGCTTTGTGCTTGAAACCGTTCTTCAGCTCACCCCGACGACACGGTAAATGCTCGCACTCTTTCCCTCCTCCGCATTTCTTGAACCCCTGTGCGAGATCGACACCCTAGATATATCTACCTGAGGAGTGACACTATGACCTGGCCTTGTGTTGAAGCTAGACAAGGACAATGAAATTTGTGTAGATCAAGTATGTACGTGTAAGGAAATTGCGTTGTACTGCGCTGCCGACTTATTGAGGTAATGGAGTGGGAAAGGGAGGGCGTAACTCCCGTCGACTCTGGCCGATTGCCAACTCACCAGCAATCGTGATTTCTTTCCCTGGCCATTTTAAGGCCCAAAGACACTTGAGTCTCCGACGTTGAGAAGGACGCTTTTCTTCAGAGGAACGAAACCATCCCTCCCCAGCTGCCCCAGCAGCTCTGCTGCCCGCGATTGGGGTCCAACTGCGGTGGAGAGCTCCTCATAATTGTGGAAGTTGTCTGCAAATTTCTTCCCAGGACACTGAGCGCGCGAGATGTCGAGAATTATGTCGAAGTTGAAGGGTTCAGCCCAGGCAAAGATCCGCTCATTCTGGACGTTGAGGAGCACGGCCGCTGCCACGTGGAGTCTGGCATTATCCTGTACATCCACAAAGTAGTCTAGGTTTTGTGTCAGCGAGTCCAAATGGAGAGAAACAAATAGCATACGCGGCGGAATAGATGCGAGCCGATCGAAGTGCGTGCCGTTCCAGAGACTCTCGACGAACGACGAGGTCGAGGGGTGACCTTGATTGACCACATCAAGCGGCTTTCCAAAGTTTGTATCTGGAAGCACTGCTGAATAATTAGTTGCTGGCCTGATCCCGAGACATCTGGACCGAACTGGCTGACCTGTGTTGACGACCAAGTCATACCGGCGACGTATATTCTCGTAGTGAAACCTCCACACCGCGGTTTCTGCCTCCACCTTGCTAGCTGCGTACACATGCCAGGCCCTTTGAGGATGGTACGGCGCCTCCCTCCATGCTATCTCCACCGAATGGGTGTTCCAGCTGTCAGAGGTCACTTCGATCCCTCCCTTGTTTGGCTTCGGTAATGCTGCGGCGACAGACGAGCTCGTGAAGACGAAACGCTTCACACTCGGCGACTTGTTGGCGGCTTTGAGCGCATTTAGAGCCACGGCGATGCTGCTTGGGATGACACTCTCAGGGTTCGGGCTGAAAGAGACAGGCGAAGCAACGTGAATCACTGCGGACACGTCTGGTGCTTGTAAGACTAATCCTGACGAGTGCGTTCCGTGAATGGATAACTCACCTTCAACCAGAGAGTCGAAGGCGCCGTTCTTCTCCATGTCTGGCAACTAAGCCAACATGAACTCTCCCTTCGGTTTCCGGCTCTCCAGAGTCTTTGGCAACCACGCGCACTGGTTCACGTCACGTACAGTTCCGCGGACGTTGAAGCCTAGCTGCAGCAGCTCGTTGCAGACGTGGGAGCCGATGAAGCCGTTGGCCCCCGTCACAAGAACGGTAGAGCCCTTGTGAATGGCGTACTTTCTTTCCGGCGTCATTTCGGGCGGAGGACTGCTGTTGCGATGCGGCCGGCTGCGTGCGTAAGTACGCGCGGGGGGAGCCGCTTACCAAGGATTTGAAGCCTTGAACGATATACCATCGATGTTTATAAATCCATGTTATTTTCGCGATGCATGTTAGATCTGTCACATCTACCCCGCCTTTTTATTTAGACCGAGGTTTCGTGTCTGCCACTTGTGACAATCTTGGTGGTGGTTTGAAACAGAGCTCTTGCGAGAGAACCGTCGTCGTTGAACCCCAAGTGGGACGGGGACACCACTCCGGGGTTCGGCGATCCGTCATCGTGTCAACAGTGGCCGAAGCTGAAAATGGTACAGGGAGGACTTCTCACCGTTCAATCGGTACCGCGCGGGTTTCCCGACTTGGTCAGATGTCTGAAAGAGTCCGTCTGTAATCGCGACGCTCGAGCTTGGTTCCAAGGGGTTGGACTTACGCAACGCCCGACAAGGGACTCAAACGAAACCAGAAACGAGAATTTTCCGGTCGTCTACCAGAAACGATACACGCTGCAGACTCGATTTCCCAAACTGCTGTGTTTGAATACGAGATTGGTAAGTCCAAAAGTTCTCGTTACCGCCCTTACGCCTTAATTATCGCGAGGTGCGTGCGCGATTCGCATCACACGATTGACGATCCAGATGTGCGCTCGCTAAGAAACGACGAAACGCCCAGAGAACGAATTCAACTGCCTGCCCTCAGTATTAACCTGTGAAACCGAATACGATTTCGGTTGCAAAAAAGAATGTTAAAAAATTCCCGAGAATTGGCGAAGTTGGATTATAATTCCTGTACTATTCTGCCAACACACCGCAGTGTGTGTTCTTAACTCTGTGCAAGCCGCGAGATCCAATCTCTCGTGCATTGCGATGCTTCGAAATGGTGAACCCTCTTCCTGAATCCCTGTCATCCACTCGTCACACCCTCATCCACAAGAAACAGTAGAACTGAAGAAATCAACAATGGCAACAGGAACACACAGTGAGGGCAGAAAATAGGGGAATGGAGGCAACAAGGAAGAGAGTAGTGTCAGATAACCCCTAGGGTAGGCCGAGCATTCAATCGGCCGCGTACTGGCGACAGACTCGCTGCGACTTACGAGTTCTGCACCGGCTCCACCGGCGAAGAAAAGACCGGGTTCTGGTCCGGGCACTAACAGAGATCTCGGGCCCCGGTCGGACCTTTCGGTCTGTTATCACCGTTCAATTAGTCCGACTCCCGGAATTCACGGACCCGTGGTGGAGACAACCCGGCTCGCACTTCGTCGGAGCCGGCCAGCCACACACCTAACCCTTCACTCGCATAATCATATTCCAGCTCATAATCATATTCCAGCTCATTCGAACAAGCAGGCTCCGGTTGCTAACTTCATCTGTTCGCGGGTTGCAATCTGCATTACTCGTGCCACAGCCGTTATGTAAGAGTAGTCGATCGATTGCCTAGCTCGGCGCATCAGAGTTGACGGTGATGTTCGCATCTATCACCAAGACAGTCAACATGATCTTCGGTCACTGAGAATGCCAACGCAAAAAGACGAGACCGCCTCCGCCACCCATATTTCTTTAAAGCAGGTAATGCCGCTCCAAGAAGCTAATATGCGACCGCGCTAGGCCAGAATGTGGCCGCTGCGCCAGGCTCAGCGACAGGTGCGACTATCCGCAGTCAAGAAAAGCCAACCTTGGCAAGGGGGAAACAAGTCCTCGAGCTGCAAACCAAGATGCGTGCGTTTCAGTCATAAAGTTTCATTTCCTAAGGACGGGCCGAAGGGCTTTCTCGGGTGCTGTTGTGGTTGTTAGCACCACCAGAGTCGACGGGCCGCTAAGCCTTCGTGACATGGTTGATGGCACGATGCTAGCAGGACCTTCAAGCGCATCTGCAAAGATCGATGAGACCCAGTATCTGCCGAACATGATTCACAGCAATAGCGTCTTACCTGACGCTTTTGCCTTCCCCTTGACATCGGCAGACTTTCCTGGGGACCCCGCCGCGCCGGATGTCGATGTGTCGTTCGCTGAACAGATACCTGGGGATGCTCAAGCAGCAACCAACCCTGGGCAACGCGGAACAACGCCGTCACGGGCTCGACGGCCGTACAGCTCACCATGGCCATGCGGCAACGCGCTTTTGACCCCGCGGCGGTCAAATACGTACTGGTGCCGGGCTTTCCCCCTTCGCATACACTCGAAGGCTCCCAAGGAACGGACTAGCAAGTGCGCACGCAACCAAGCTGCCGCTTCGTCGGAGTCTGATACCCATTTTTCCAAAGGACGATGAGCAATCGCCGAGCTTCGACTTTCAGCTACCTAGCACCGGCGAGACAAAGGACTGACCTTATGAGTCGTTTGTTCCCAGGACTTGGTCGGCTCATCGATGCGAGGATCAACGGAGAGCTTGATGTAGGCTGTCAAGTGCGACTCTCGCTGGCCAACTATTCGGCCGAACTAGAGTCATGACCGAGTTCAGTCGCAAGCTGGGATCGCTCCTTTAGGATTTGGCCCTAGGCGGGCGGTGTAGAAAGCGGCGAGCTGTACCATCGAGTCCTTTCTTCCCCTATGGGCTGCTGCGGAGAATCGAAACGAGGTGTAACAGCGGGGGATGGAGGCCATGGGAGACTGGCGAAGCGCTCATGACAGGCCAACTTCATTGTGAAAAGATGAGTACTCCATAGGGCGCATCATCACACCGCGCCCCTTTTAACATGACCACCGTTTCAGTTCCACATGCATCCTTTTCTTTCCAACTCAGCGACAAACCCATCTCGAATCGCCTCACTCGAGGCTCGCCAGCAACCACCACGGCAACCCCGCTCTTGTCCTCGAATCACCTGCCTCGTCAGAGGTCCCCAAGCACACTGGGCAACAGTTACACCCGTCCGTGTCCCCCGAGATCTCCTCCCCCTTCTGTGTTGCCCAATCGACCTTCAGATGGCCTCTTGCCCCCCCCCCTGGAAACAATCCGGTCAAACCAGAGACCCTTATGCTGAGTCCATGTCTCGGGGACATATGATAAGACACGCTTCCTTCTAGCTTCCATCCAATCTAGTCTGTGGGTTGTTCATACGAACCAACAACCCTTGAACTCGCCCCAAAGGGATCGCAACATTCTGATCTTCAGACAGGCAGACCATCACCAGCAGACTAACCACTCCATCCTCACAATGGTACCTCCACATCCCCCCTTCCCTCATCCCAAACGCCAGACTAACACCCCCGTCCGCAGAAACCACCCTCCATCCTCGCCCCTCTTCTCCTCCCCCTAGCCTTCGCAGCTCCATCCCCCGCCTGGAAATGCACCTCCGTCTCCCCGCCGGGACCGGGCCCAGGCCACGCTTCCCTCCTCGCCATCCACAGCACCTTCACCCGCCTCTACGGGCCCGACCCCCTCACCCTAGGTCCCGAACAGGCCCGCGTCGCGATCTGCGGCGGTCTCCTCTTCGGCCTCTGGAACGGCCACCCACACCCCGTCACCGAAAAGGCTGGCCGGAGAGAGACGCTCGTCTTCTGGGACCCGAGGCCGGAGGGAACACAGTGCCTCGGCCACGCCGACGACGCTGACGCGGCGCTCGACGACGATCTGAGGCTGACATACATGTTCGGCGTCGGCGAGGATTCGTGGGTCAGCGGGGGGTTAACCGAGGTCAGGCGCTGCGAGGACGAGGGTTGAAGTCGTCGTCGTCGTCGTCGTCGTCCTCTCTCGTGCAATTACGGGGAGCTGCGTAGTGCAAATACGGCGTGGCCTGGCGTTGATGATGATACAATCACTCGACGACAGCAGAACATTACAGCATACAGACGAAAAAAGAAACAAAAAGTAGAAAAACACGTTGAATTCGTTATTTAATGGTGGTATCTTGTCCTCCCGCCGCCGCCAAGCCCCGTTGGATACCTCCTCCCATTCATGACGAACGGCGCGGGCTTCCTCGACGGCTGCGCTGTCGTGATGGCGTCCCACATCTGACGAAAGTTTGCGCGGCGCGCGGGCAGCATGCTGTATTGCAAGCTGTACAGATTCTTGCGGTTGAGGGGCGGGACGAACTGCCCTGTCAGCAAGCAAAGGAGCACCTGTGGCGATAGGTAGTGCTTGCGGATGCGGTTCCCCATTTGGAAGTACTGGTGGAACATGGCACGGAATGTGAGGGGGATGGACTGCGCCGCGGTTAGGATATCAAGGTTCACATGGCTTCGAGTAATGAAAGGAGGGAGAGGCTGGGGGCTTGCTTACCTTGAGATAGATGACCGAGGTTGGTGGTTCGTTGGAAGTATTACTAAGTCTATAATCATGGGTATCTCGAAGCTCAAAACGAATGCCGCCTATGTACGCATGGCCACGTCAGTCGTGCAAGAGACACACGCCATGAGGAAGAATGCCCGAGTCTCACCTGGAAGTCGCCTTGGGTCTTTGACCCGTAACATCAGCGCGAAAAGGGGAAAGTGATTAAGACAAGAGAGAAGCGTATCGAACACAGCCTTGAGCGAGATGATGACCATGCGCGCAACGGCAAAGTTGAGGTAAAAGACGACCACCGTTGTGAGGAGGAAGAAGAGCAGGGTGAAGAGGATGGTGCCGACGAGAAGCTGGTCTAGGTCGTAGTCGCACGAGTCGATACGGTTACGGAGGACGTTGTGCTTCTTGCCACGGAAGAGATGGAAGAGTGAGATAAGGATCGTCAGCTGCCAGTGGTAGATCCGAGCAGACGCGAGGTAAAACGAGTAGATGTGGACGGTCAGGCCGGATAGCAGGTCGGAGAACATGGCAATGGGCATACTAGCGCCGGCGAAGCTGGAGAACCCAATGAACCAGATGACGTGAGGCAGCACTGGCTCGAGAGTCGCGATACAGTCTGCTTGGGTCAGCGATGGTCTCTTCCAATCATTCTGAACGGGAACTCCGTGGCAAACTCACTTGACCAGTAATCGATAACCCATAGGAAAAGGTCTCCGAGGAAGGAAGCCAAGTCTTTATTCAGCTTCAAGCCCCCAGGGCAGTCCATCAGCCAAGTAATGCTCCGTTGCAGTGCCTCGACTGTGTACACCTTCAAAAGCCCACTGATTGCACTGGCGGCCCATTCGGCGTTATCGATGATGTAGGATCCGAGCGCGATGCCGATGATGACATCGTTGGCGACAAGCCACAAGCTATTGTAGAAGCGGATATAGTCAGGATGGCTAGTCGTGACGCTCTCCCAGTCGTTTTTGCGCTGTCGCAACGTCGTGTACTGCATAGGCCAGTAGCAGAATTGCTGAAGCCTGATCTCCACCTGTTGCGCCGTCGCCGAGATGTCCTTCAGGGCCAGGGAGTTGTCCTTTAGACGGAACTCAAGGATCTGAAGGAGGAGCTCGGCCACCGCTCTGTGACCCATGAGCATGTACACGAACCCCCACTGGATCAGCGGGAGCACGTATAGGATCAGGAGATCCCATATGAAGTTCCGCACGGTCGTCACGTTCTCGACAACTCGCTCCGAGACGCTGAGCGTCCGCTTTGGTCTGGTGCCGATGCGCGAAATGTTCTTCTGCAGCAGCTGTTCAAGCTCCCAGGACCAGTTGATTTGGTTCACAATCTTGGGCAGAGCCTTCTCCTTTGGCGAGGGCGATCGCTTGATGATAGTGTGGAGCCTAAGCTTGTCGACAAGTTTCCTCTTCTGCTCCTTCAGCTTCAGCTCTTGCTTCTCCTCCTCGGCCATGTGCTCAGTCGGTGGCAGGCCCGGGGCCTCCTTGTTTCCGAGCGCAAGCGATATGGGGTTCAGCGAGATGTACTGCATCCTGCCGGGGCGTGGGCGGTCGTAAAGGATGATTTGAATGCTCAAGGCTTTGGCGCAAGTGATACGAGGGACCTTTGCGGCGGCTGGGGTCGTCGCGACGAACAGGGAAGGATCGAGGACGACGGCGTCGCTGGGGTTGGCAAGGCCCAGGACATGCATGGCTCCGTGGCCGCATCGTTCGTAGATGCTGTAGACGGGATGAGGGGAGTTTCGAAAGAGGGTACCGATTTTGAGAGCGAATTCGACGTGGCCGGCCTGTTTGTTGGTTAGTTGCTCTGGGGGGGTCATCGGCGGTGGTGTATGTTTAGGAGGGGGTTGCTGACATCGACGTCGTCAAGTATGGCGACGACGAAGACATCCAGGCTCGAGTTCCTCCATCCCACGACGACACCGGGCAGGTCGGAGCGCTGGATGTCCGTCGGCCAGAATATCCTCATTAAGCCGTCATTTTCTGGCATGTCAGCCTCGGGCTGCGCAAGAGACGGCGCTTAAAAGGACCCTCTCCGTCGCAACTGTTCCCTGGCCGAGACGCCAGCTCCGGGGGGTCGGGGGTGCTGTGGCGGGTGCCGTCATTAGCCAGAAGCTCTCGTGGCAGTAGGTAGTTGAGCAGAAAAGACAAGTCTAAGCGGGGGGCATCCAAGGTGTTTCGTCGTACCAGGTTCGCCTCCTTGGTGGCCAAACGTTCCACGGGAATGAATATGAGGAGGTAGACGAAGGTCAGGAGGGCGAAGCCCTTGGCGGCGCGTGTCTGGAAGGAATTGGGGTCAGAGACAGCCGGGCTGGGGAGGATCGGCAAAGCTACGTACAACAACTCCGTAGTCCCAAGCAAATATGGCAAGCTCATAGAGACGTGTAACCAGGTCCCATCGGGCGGTGATGTAGCCAGCGACGAAGATGCCAACGCTGAGGACAGAGAGGGGGTGCATAGAATCGCTATTCCCTGGGACAGTGCATGCCGAGGCTTGTCGCCAAGATAGATGGTGCGTTTAAGGGACGGCCGAAGGGGATCGAGGTCGGGTTGCGGTTCGTGCGGCGGAATGCGGACTCGGCCGGGATGGCGGGACAGGCGCGGGGGGGAGAGGGGGGGATGGACGAGGGTCCGAAGCTTGTAGAAGATCGTGGGGTCGCAAGGTTGAGCTCTCGACGTGTCTTGTCTTTCTTTGGGAACTCGTTCACAGAGGAGGACTGCTACGATCGGGCTAGAACGAGGCGACGGTAGTGGCGGTGATGGTTGTACAGCAGCAGTGTGGTGTTGCTTGCGCGCACGCGATTGTCTTTGGGGGGAGGAGGATGAGGACGAGGACGAGTAAGAGCAAGAGGAGGAGTAGGAGGAGGGAGTGCGGGAGCAGGGAGCAGGGAGCGTGGGAGGAAGGGAGGGGAGGGAAGACAGCGTGTGGTCGATGGAAGTCTGAAGGGCGAAGACCAGGCAAAGGGACAAGCTTCGCGGGTGGAGGGAAACGCAGCAAATATGTGGGGATTCGCAACGTGATTAATTGTCGGAGGATGCCAGGTCGGTTTTTGCAGCAGCGGCGACGAGTCTGCGACAGGCCAATAGGCCGCTGGTGCAATTGACCTATGCCGCTAAAGCTACCGACCCGAGTTCCTACCGACCTTGGAACCTACCTCTGCAGTACAAGTACACACGCTAGGTACCTACACTAGGTACTATGTAGGTGGTAGGTATTGAAATGTGTTGCTAGCGCCCCATGGATGGACCAAATGGCCGGCATTGGGTGATATGGAGGAGGTCCACTCCACTGGGACTGGCCACTACAGCCTACAGGGGATACGGTTTCTGACGAGGATGTAGGCGGTCGCGGACGGTCTGGAACCTGGAAACAAGTTCATCAGCAACCTTGGATTCTCGGGCTGGGATTGGCCCAGCATACGGCCCATGCTTTTTGACCATTGGGAGATGAATCAATGATATATCCTAGGTAAGTAGCGATGGGATAAAAGGCCTGAAGGTGATAGAATGGTGGTGCAGGAATAAGAAAGACCAACAAAGAGAAACAATGTGAACAATCACATGGCGCGAATGTCTACGGATACACGTGTTCGGACAAGTATCTGTACACTGACTTGGATTGTCACCATGGGGAAATACCTGGTGATTCAAGTGGATGGAGCCCGGACGTTGATCTCAATGTTTTCTAGCTCACCAAATCCGTTCCTCTTCGGCGTCTTCCCCTTCTCCCACGCATCCAGCTGCCAGGTTTATCTCGGAATGTTCAAATTGCCGTTGTAGCATCTTATTACGCTTAGCTGACGGGTTCCTTTACGCTCAGCAAGCAAGAAAGCAAGCAAGCAGGTCGAGGAAGAAATCCCCATCCGCTTACTTATTCATCTACGGCCACGTCATGGAAGCAGACAACGGGGCATTCTCCTGAGATTGCCCATCTCCCCGCTGCCGCAACGCGCCCGGGAAAAATGCAACTGCAACCCTGGGAAACAACGCGCTCGACAGACATCTTTCGTGCTAGTCTAATTCAAATGTCTCCTGCAATAGTGGTCAGAATCCGTCCCATCCGCACCGTAGTCCTCACACGTAGTGGCCGAGACGAAGAGCACTCACATTTGCGTCCCATGTACGTCGCGTCATTGTCCTTTTGGTCCTCCCGCGCCTCGTCCAGCAGCTTGTCTATCCCACGTTCCTTGAGCGCCACCTGCGACATGACATGTCAGTCAGTGAGTGTCAGTCACACTCAGAGACTCCCTCCTCAGATACCGATGCCGATGCACTCACCGTCAAACACTTTTGGTAGTTTTTGAAGAGGTCGGCGCACTCATTGTTGTCTGTGCCGCTGCTTCGGAGGTACTCTTGCGCGTGTTAGCCGCTTCGCTGCATGCAAGCAAACAACCCTACAATGCCATGACAGCAAAGGGGGAAGACCTACTCTCGCTGTACCATTTCAAGAAGCAAGTATCGTAGCGCCTGGTTATCGAGGGTCAGCATGGATGGAGGATATCTGCCAAACCTACCCGGTTCTCCCTCACTCACTCCTTGACTTCGTTGCACTCGGGCGCTAGAGACGCAGACATGGTGACTTGTTGTTGATGTCTGTTGGTTGGCGGAGGTCGCGGGAAGCTGGCGGCGGGTGAGTTTGCAAGTCGGCAAAATCGTTGTCGCAAGGGGCTCTGTATGCCTAAGATCCACGGCTTCATCCGCTGTACTTTGAGCCAGCGGACGTCACGGCCAAAGCTTCTCTTTCTTCACCGACCCTTTTTTCCCTGTACCCTCACTTTCTCGCTGCCCCGAAGAAATCAAACAATCCAGAAATGAACGCCCGACAAAATACATCTGAATTTTTAATTTTTTACAAACTCACAGTTCTGGTTGTAAAGCTTGACCAGCCATAAGAGTCCCTCCCTCGTCGCTTCTTTCACCCCAAACCTACGGCAGCTGTAAGGTCCTCCTTATCATTGATGCATCTTATCGATAAGTGGTATCTACTATCTTATCACCGGGGGGGGGGGAGCCCTTTCGCAGGCAGGCATAATTTTTGTTCGAGCGTCAAACTTCACGGCGAAATCGCGACAGCCTCCACCAGACCCCCCAACTCGTTGTGCCGACACCATGACGTCCGCCCAGGACTTCAAGTCCCTCCAGGACGATGTCCAGGCTGCGCTCGTCGCCACCGTCAAGTCGGTCAATCGCGTTTCCGCCCAAGATCTGCCCTTCCTGCGCGCCGTCGATCCCAGCGTCGGCGAGGACCTCGACGCCAAAACCACCCGCATCCTCGAGCTGTCGACCACCCTTCTCAAATCCGCCGCCGACGTATGCGGCCTCAATGCGCCCGATCTTGAAGATACCGACGACATTGACATGCGATGGCGGAGCATCGTCGACATCGTCGATTCCGTCCTCGAGAAGGCCGATACTTCCATCGACGAATATACCGGAGCGCTGAAGAGGAAGGATGCGCCCGCCGCCGATGCCGTCAGTGCACCCCCATTCTCGCACGAAATGAATCGTCTGCTGACTCTGTGTAGGCTCCTCAGGCCAAAAAGCCCAAAACAACCGGGACCGTTGTCCGCAGTGCGAACATCACGAAACCTCAGCTCCATTTTGCTCAGTTGGTCGACAACAGTGCCCCGTGGAAGCCCGTCATCACCAAGAAGCCCCACGCCAACTTCCCACTCGAGGAGAGCCTGGTAACCGTCGAAACGGACGATGGCTTTGTTCAGTACGACTTGCTCCCCTTGTCCAGCTACTCATCTTCCCTCTGCCCCATGGATCCCAGCAATATGCATACGAGTCGCGCCGAAGAGAGAAGAAGCGCTATGTCGATCGATCATGCTGATGAAAGATACAGGTACAAGCATCCCTATGAAGCCGAGATCATCGAGGCGAAGTATCCCAACAGAGTCTACGAGCAAGCCGAGCCGATCCCCTGGCAACCTGTCGAAACCACCGAAGCCACCTTCGTCGATACCTACGAGGGCGTGTTGGACATGTTGGAGGACTTGAAGAAGGCGAAGGAAATCGCTGTCGACTTGGAACATCACGATTTCAGGACCTACGTCGGACTTACTTCTCTCATGCAAATCAGCACGAGGGAAAAGGACTGGATCGTCGATACTTTGAAGCCTTGGAGAGGCCAGCTTGAGGTGCTCAACGAAGTCTTTGCCGACCCTAGCATCATCAAGGTTCGCACATCCCCTTGTTATCCTCTCTCGGCATATCTAACAGCAGCAGGTCTTCCACGGCGCATTCATGGACATGGTATGGCTGCAGCGCGATCTCGGACTGTACGTGAACGGTCTCTTCGACACGGGCATGGCATGCGAGGTGCTGCACTACCCGCAAAAGAGCTTGGCTTTTTTGCTCAAGAAGTTTGTCAACTTTGATGCCGACAAGAAGTACCAGTTGGCCGACTGGAGAGTGCGGTAAGTAATCGCTGGTAATGGACGAGTTGTTTGTATCTAACGATGAACAGTCCCCTGTCCGAGGAAATGCTCTACTACGCCCGTTCCGATACACATTACCTCCTTTACATTTATGACAAGATGCGTAATGAACTCGTAATGAAGTCGGACCGCGGCAACCCCGGCAGCGACTGTATTGAGGCGGCCCTCCAAAAATCCAAGACTCTTTCCTTGAGCCGGTACGGAGGTGAAACATTCAATCCTAAGACCGGAAAGGGCAGTAAGGGCTGGTACAACACCCTCCTCAAGCACCCAATGCCCTTCTCAGGTCAGCAATTTGCAGTTTACAGGGCTATCTGGGCCTGGCGAGACGAGGTAGCCCGGAGAGAAGACGAGAGCACTCCGTTCGTCTTGCCCAATGGCATTATCGGCGACATCGCAAAACACATGCCTCCCGACGCGAAAGCCCTCCACGCTCTCGTCCCGAATCATGCCTTCCTCGCAAAGCGGAACGTGACGGAGATATGGAAACGCTACCAAGAAGCGAGGGAACGGGGCGTCAACGAGCCGCGGCTGCTCGACTTCTTCAAGTCAGAACTTCCCAAGGTTGCGGCCAAGCCTTTGGCGGAAGTCGCAAGCGAGGATGCTGTTGATGCTGCCCTGGAGCCCGTCCAGCTGGCGCAGTCTCAGCTGTTCGGTGGCATGCCCCTGAGCTCAGCCTGGGAAGCGGCGTCTTCTGCGGCCAACGGCCTTGGTGAGTACGTCATGCTCCCGTGGCAGAGGTTTGTGCAGGATGCGAAAACTGTCGAGGTATCTGCTCAGGAGGACGTGACCATGGAGGGAGGCATCGAGACCGAAGCCGAGGCGGCGGCCGCTGCTGCTGCTGCTGCTGCTGCTCAGCCCGAGGCGCCTGAGCCGGAGGAGGAATTCACCCTCAAGACAGGCACCAAGAGAAAGGCCCCGGTGGAGGACGCTTCCGATGGCAGTGACGAATCGGACTCGGACGAGGGCTCCATCGACATAGTCTTGGAGAGGCCAGAGTCGGAGAAGAAATCGGGCAAGAAGGGCAAGCTCAGCGCCAGCGAGCGCAAGGCAAAGGTGGCGTCAACAAGGGCCGACAAGATCACACGCTACACGGAGGAATTAGAAAAGGCCCAGGCTGAGGTCGAGCGCCTGACCAAGGAGCGGGCCAGTGCCACACAGCTGGAGAAGGCTCGGGGAATCGCTGCCGAAAAGCAGGAGAAATTGGAGAGATACCGATCAGCGCTCGACAACCGCAAGACCAGGGCCGAACGCAAGAAGGCCAAGAAGGCAGAAAAGGCCAAGAAGGAAACGGAGAAGGAGGTCAAGGAGGCGGCAAAGAAGGCGAAGAAGGCTGCGAAGAAGGCCGCGAAGGAGGCCAAGAAGGCCGAAGAGGAGGCTGCCGCCGCGGACTCGAGTGACAACGACGAAGAGGAGGAGACGTTCGACTACAGCAAGGCGACGTCAGTGCTCCACGCGAACCGGACGGGCAACCGCGGCAAGGCGCACGTCAAGCCGACGTTCGACCCGTACTCGAAGACGGGCAACGACCCACTCAAGGGTGCTAGGAAGGCAGTGCCCCCAAGAGGAGAGAGGAGCGCCACGTTCAAGAAATGAGGCATCTGGCGGCCGTCTTTTGTGAGATGTGTGCTGTATTGGTGTGTGAAGCGGTGGCCGTGGAGGGATAATCAGCATTACTGCCGACCGACCGCCAGCCTTTTGGTTTTGGACAATGGTCAATAGATGGGTTATAGGCATACCCCGGCTTGTTGCAAAAGAGAGAATATGTCATCATCGTGTATGTGTGTGTGTCTTGGTCGTGAAGCTATCAAAGAGGGGGGGCGAGTTCTTGGGTGTTTGAGGGAGAATTGAATGTACATGCCGAACACTGACGACGCCTGGGCGCATGAAGTGCGGAAATAGGATGCGGAATTCCCCTTCAGACATCCCACAGGGGTGAGAAGTGACTCCTGTCGCGCGTCCACCCTCCCTCACGTCCAAGTTGCCAAGCTCTGACGCGGCAAGATGAGGAGGAAGATGTCAAAAATCGGTTCCGCACCGCGCCCTTCGGCAGACAGCGGCGTGGGGTAAAGTAAGCGACTACATGCAGTGCGCCGCCGCCTTTTCTATTGCCGATCTCGCCGTGATGTTGCGGAGCTACGTGGGCGCTAAGGCCGTTGCGGTAAACAAACATCAGCGATACAACATGCCGGCGTCTCTCCCCTGAGGCTCCTCTTCGATTATCAAACGTCTTCTATGACTAGTTTGTGGTGTTGCTAAGAAGTGGAGAACCAAGGCGAGTTGTCTGTCGCTTACAACACATGCTTGTAGCATTCCGAGACGCCTTGACCTTGATGAGTTGAGGGTGATTCAGGCCCTCATTCCCTAGGTACATAAGCCGAGCTTGCCCCCTCACTGGATTCATCCGTAGAGCCAACCCTCATCGACGAATTAATTTGGGTTCATTTCCGTCATCTCATCCTATGTGACCCTCACTCATCCAGCTCGCCACTTTTTCAAGACTCTAATTGCTTAAAAGTCCATCGAAGGAGCCCACAACCCGGTGTTGCTATCCATGGCCGACCCCGCCACGGAGGTCAAGAAGCCGGCGCGGCTCCCGTCGCCGACGCACCACGTCGTCGTCAAGCTCGAGACGATCCACGTCCCGCTCCCGGACGTCGACACGGGCACCCTGACGCACGAGGTCATCGGGTACGAGTACACACGGCCCTCGCAGCCCGGCGTTGCGGCGGCGAGGGCCTGGCCCGCGAGCGTGCTCATCACGACGACGGTGCCGATCAACGCCGAGACGCTCGGGGATGCGCCGTATCTGTGAGTCTCTCGGGGTGGATTGCACGTCTCGTGTACTTCGGGGCCGGTAGGCGTATGAGATGAGACGGGCACCGGGGCTGACTACGGGTGTCCTCGTGTAGGAAATGCGTCATCACCGACTCGACGGGGACGGATCACGTCGATCTGGACGAGTGTAGGCGGCGGGGGATCACCGTCATGTACTCGCCCAGCGCCACCGTCGAGGCCGTATCCGAGCACGCCCTCGCCCTGGTGAGCCCTCCTCCGCCCCCTTTTTCTCTCTCTAATGGACTTCAAACACCGCCCGAAAGAGAAAGACCGGGAATGCTGATGGGCGACGTGTCCAGTACTTCTCGACCCGCAGGCGCCTCGTCACGCTGCACAACGCAATGATGGACCACGACGGCACGCGTCCGAACCCCTGGCGCGCGAAGGGGAGCATGTCCTCGCTTCTCCTTGACGCCGAGGGCCGCCCGCCGCACACCAGCGGCAACGAGGTCGTCGGCGTCATCGGCTACGGGCCCATCGGGCAGCGCGTGGCCAAATTGTGCCGCGCGCTCGGCATGGAGGTCCTCGTCGCAGCCCGCAAGGACGCTGAGCCCTCCCCTCCCTCTACCACACCCGCCACCGCGACGCAGTCCAGCAGCGACCCCCGCACCCCGTTCACCGAGGTCCTCCGGCGCGCCACGGTCATCTTCCTCGTCGTGCCGCTGACACCCGACACGCGGAACCTCGTCGCCGCCCGCGAACTCGAGACGGTGCGGCCCGACGCCGTCCTCGTCAACGTCGGCCGCGGCGGTACCGTCGATGAGGCGGCACTGCTCTCGGCGCTGCAGGAGGGGAGGATCGCGGGTGCGGCGACGGACGTCTTCGAGGTCGAGCCGGCGGGCAGCGCCGCCGACAGCGTGCTGCTGGGCGAGGGGGCGCGCGGGGTCAACCTCACGCTTACGCCGCACCTGGCGTGGTGCGCGGACCAGACGAGGGTGAACATCCGGAGGGTCGTCAGGGAGAACGTGAGGGCGTTCGTGAGGGGGGAGAAGGAGGGCAACTTTGTGCTCGATATGCGGTGAATAGTAGGTAGATGCGTGTGTAGGTAGCGTGGATGGTTTAGAGTCAGCATAGATGAGAGGACGCCTACGTGCCAAGAAGATGATGTAGACAAGGCCACCAAAGACTAGGATGGACGCTCCTTTTCACAGACGAACCCCGTGAAAAGTTGACATGCGCGGCTACTGCAACATCCCCCACACTTTGCGACATTTAAATGTCCGAAGACGACAAACACCTGCTACATTTGGCCAAGGACTTGGCTTCTTTCGGCCACTATAGAAAATCGATATCTTGACGGAGCCCTTGAGTATATAGTTGCGATTCCCTCGTGGTCTGCGTATTTGTCAAGACGAATTCCCGTCCATCCTAAAGCACTGAACACAGCTATCGTCCTCCCCTATTAATTTCATTTCGAAGTGGCCCAACGTCTCTCGTTGTAACTCCAACGGAAACCCTCGCCTGCGGAAGATGCAAGGCGCAGGGCGCGGGAAGCCCCCCTCCCCTCTGATCACCTCTAATCTCCCGGGCCCCTGGCAGACGGTGTCTGGACGTCAGTATAGTTCGGCTTGTCTTTTTGTGACTACAACGCTGAATTGGCTTCACCGGAGTGTAAGCTGCGTGGGATTGATGCTTCGCCCAACCCCCTTGTCCGATGCCATTGTTCGTCTGATACACTGCGTTGCGTTGGGAGCGTTTGAAATTAAATAACGCATCCGTGCGTAAATGGGAAATCAACAGATGTCACGTACTACCTGTCAAAAGTAGTGGCCTCGGGCCGCCCACGTGACAACAGAAAGGTGGATCCGGAAGGCCAATGCACAGCCTCGCTTGGGAAATGTCGGAAACATTGACAGGATGGATCTGGCCACCTAAAAGTAGGGTTTTCAGTGTTAAGGGATATACCCATATAGACTAAGGACATAGGGGGGTAGGAATTACTCTAGAGACAACACACACATCAATACACACAATTACACCCAAACTTTTAATAATTAATAGTCTAATACACGCTAAAAACAGCTATAAAGAAACACCTAACGTACATGCATAGTGAGCGGATCAACATAGTGAGCGGATCACCTTTCTCTACCTTCCTACTATTATTGTAAGTTAATTTAGCAGCATCGTACGAAATTAATTAAAACTACTCATCATCCTCTTCTTCAGAGGTCTCCCAAACTACCTGACATGTTCGTACGATGCTGCTAAATTAACTTACAATAAT
>PUHP01000655.1:0-20111 GCA_006783085.1 Colletotrichum shisoi | reverse complement strand
TCTTTTCTCTTAGTAAAGTTATATTATATATTTAGTTAGCTTTAGTACTTAGTTACTTACTATTACGCTTAATATATTCCTCTATATCTTTTATATAAGAATTATCATAGATGTAAGGTAAAGGATAGTGAAATCCTCTTTATTATATACTTTTGCCTAAGTAAAGGAATCTACAAGTTATCTTAGAATTACCATAAGTTATTAGTCTTACTAATTGTTTATTGTAATTATCCTATAGTGGATATTTTATAGCATTAACTAGTAATCTTAATACTAACTAGTAGAGACTAGTTACCCTCATCTACCTAGTACAAAACAAGATTCTAGCCCTGTACTATANATATGCTTTTACCTAAGTAAAGGAATCTACAAGTTATCTTAGAATTACCATAAGTTATTAGTCTTACTAATTGTTTATTGTAATTATCCTATAGTGGATATTTTATAGCATTAACTAGTAATCTTAATACTAACTAGTAGAGACTAGTTACCCTCATCTACCTAGTACAAAACAAGATTCTAGCCCTGTACTATAGGTAAAATAGTAAGATAATATACTAAAATATAGCTTATAATGCAGAGATTCCAAATATGGAAACCGCATTCTTACATCTCTTCTTGTTATTAAGATATATGCACTTAAGCATAAGGGTATTTATATATAAGCTTCTTTTATTCTTAGTATTATTAGGTTAAAGTTATAAATAGCTTTAGCCTAACAGGGTATATTAAAAGTAGTAGCCTTAGGCTACCTACGTAATAATAGAAAGGTAGATCTAAAAGGTTAATATACAGCCTTGCTTTAGAAATATTAGAAATATTAATAGGATAGATTTAGCTACCTAAAAGTAGGTTTTTCTATATTAAGGGATATACCTACATAGACTAAGGACATAGGGAGCAGGAATTGCTCCATAGACATGCACATGAATACACACGAAATTACACCCAACTTTTCTACAGCCCAGCCCAGCCAAAAGTCAGAATCTAGTATGGCCACCATTCGCATTAATCACTGCCTAGCATCTCTGTCCTATACTCTGTAGGAGCTGCCTATAATACTCCTCTAGAAGTGCGTCCCATGCCTCCTGTACCTATCTATAGAGGGTATTACGAGATGGCTGCTAATGATACAGATGCCTATAGTAATGCTGAATAAAGAGGGTTTAGATTCAGATATAATTAGGGTTAGTTAACTGCTTTGTATAGTAGTTAACTAGCCTGCTAGAGGAGCTTCTGTTGGATATAGATAGGTCTATACGGATAGTGATAGTGTTGATAATAGATAGGAGGGTAAGTTGACTAACAGGCTAGTAGGTCAGCAGAAGTACTATAAGTATGGGGGAGTGGAAAGGGGTGGGTAGAAAATACCTGACAGGGGTATTTTACTTTGGCCTGGTACCATCGTACATAACCGACTTCTGTATCCGATCCGTACAGCAACAATACTCTCTCCTCTCTTCTCCAACTTCCCCTCTCGGTCCATGCGGGGTAAAGCCAACTTTCTCTTGGTGTGTGTGTGTGATGCACCACGTCCTTCAAACCACCATGTGGAGGTCCTCGGGCGGCATTCTCACGAATCATCCACTTCCGGCTAAATCCAACTTGCGGAGATGTGTGGAGTTCGATCCTCTCCAAGAGAGTCAAAGAGACACACACACACACACACCAAGAGAAAGTTGGCCAACAGCTACGAGGAGGAGAGTCTTGATAAATAAGTATTCAATGAATGCCCTTGATCGATATTGGACCGTTCAAGAGATCTTACTCACTCTTGACCATTATCAATAGCAACTCACCCGACACGCAGCTCACAATGCCTCAAGTCCGGAATCCCATCCTCCCCGGCTTCAACCCGGACCCCTCCATCTTGAGGGTCGGGGATGACTACTACATCGCAACGTCCACCTTTGAATGGTTCCCCGGCGTCCAGATCCACCACTCGACGGACCTCGCCAACTGGGAGCTCGTCACCCGGCCCTTGAACCGCAAGAGCCAGCTGGACATGCGCGGCGACCCGGACAGCTGCGGCGTCTGGGCGCCCTGCCTCACCCACGACGGCGACCGGTTCTGGCTCGTCTACACCGACGTCAAGCGCAAGGACGGCTCCTTCAAGGACACGCACAACTACATCGTCACCTCGCCCTCCATCGAGGGGCCCTGGTCCGACCCCGTCCACGTCAACTCGTCCGGCTTCGACCCCTCGCTCTTCCACGACGACGACGGCCGCAAGTGGTTCGTCAACATGATGTGGGACCACCGCCGCCGCTTCCACGCCTTCACGGGGATCGCCCTGCAGGAGTTCGACCCCGAGGCCGGCAAGCTCGTCGGCCCCCGGAAGAACATCTTCAGGGGCACCGAGCTGGCCCTCGTCGAGGGGCCGCACCTCTACAAGCGCAACGGGTGGTACTACCTCCTGACGGCCGAGGGCGGCACGGCCTACGAGCACGCCTGCACCCTCGCCCGCTCCCGCGACATCGAGGGCCCGTACGAGCTTCACCCGCACAAGTACGTCATCACGTCCAAGGACGCGCCCTTTGCGGCCCTCCAGCGCGCGGGGCACGGCGACATCGTCGACACCCCCGACGGCAGGACGTACATGGTCCACCTGACGGGGCGCCCGACGACGCAGAACAGGCGGTGCGTGCTGGGCCGCGAGACGGCGATCCAGGAGGCCTACTGGGCCGACGACGACTGGCTGTACGTCAAGAACGGCCCGGTGCCGTCGCTGCACGTCGAGGTCCCCGGGACGACGAGGGGGGACGACACGGCTGCGTACTGGGCGGAGCAGCGGTACACGTTCGACGACGACGGCGGCGGCGGCGGCGGCGGCCTGCACAAGGACTTCCAGTGGCTGCGGACGCCGGAGCCCGAGCGCATCTTGTCGACCGAGGGCGGCAAGCTGACGCTCATCGGGCGGGAGTCGATCGGGTCGTGGTTCGAGCAGGCGCTCGTCGCCCGGCGGCAGACGCACTTCTCGTACGACGCCGAGACGACGGTCGACTTCTCGCCCGCCGACGAGAGGGAGTTCGCCGGCCTGACGGCCTACTACTGCCGCTACAACTTCTTCTACCTCACCGTCACGGCCGACGACGACGGCAAGAGGGAGCTCCTGATCCAGAGCTCCGAGGCCTCGTGGCCCGACGGCGACCTGACGACGCCGTCCCCGGACGCCGTGGCGCTGCCGCCGGACTCGGGCAAGATCAGGCTGGCGCTGTCGATCCGCGGGCCGAGGCTCCAGTTCTACTACGCCCTCGAGGGCGAGGAGCTGAGGCCGGTCGGCCCCGTCTTCGACGCGTCCATCATCTCGGACGAGTGCGGCGGGCACAAGGCGCACGGCAGCTTCACCGGCGCCTTCGTCGGCGTTGCCGCCTCGGACCTGAACGGCACCGCGCGGAGGGCCGTGTTTGACTACTTTGTCTACCGCCCTGTCCACGATGCGACGGACCGTTATGAGATTTGACAGCTGCGCGCGGGCCGAGGGGATGTTCGACAGTGTTGAGTTGAGAAGATGGACACGAACGGGGGTTTGCTGTTCATAGCAGCCGGTGTGGTATGTCAAGATCTGTATAGAACACAAGAGGGATATCTTGGCAACCTTGCTCGTGAGGATCTCGGGAAACAAAGAACTGTGTGTAGTAGAATTTGTTTTGGTTGTGTACACCGTAGACAATACACCGTTCCAACAGCTTCCTTCTCCATCCACTCTCACGATACTTGGATCATTACAATTGTTACTTGGGGGGTAAGAATGTGTTGTACATTGTTTGTCATCTCATCATTTATCTCTCCAGAAAGCCACTCATCCATACAAAGGTAACGTATCATTACACCAATCCATCCATCGCTTCCCCCGTACGCCCTTCAAAAGACCATACACAAGCGGCCCTTGAGCTGCTTGGACATGTAGTGCTCGGCCATCTCGTTGGCCTGGTCGACGCTGAACGTCCTTTCGACATGTGTCCTGCAGCCGTTCTTCGCGTGCAGCTCCAGCATCTCCCGGCTGCGCTCGGGGGTGCAGATCAGCGCGCCGCGAACGGTCTGCTCCTTGAAGTTCAGGGCGAAGGCGTCGACCTCGAAGGGCCCATCTGCGGGGAGGCCAACGTCGACGAGCACGCCGCCCTTGCGCAGGACCTGCTGGGCGAACTGGATCAGCGGCCGACCCTCCGTGTTGATGACGACGCGGTCGACGCCCGGGTTGGTGTCGTAGAAGGACGACTGGAGCTCCTTGACGGCCTCCTCCTTGGCCTCGTCGGTGTCGACGAGGACGGTGCGGTCGGGCCTGAGGTGGGAGGGGACGTCGTTGGCCAGGTCGAGGGCCTCCTGGCGGTTGTCGATGGCGACGACCCTGCAGCCCAGCGACTTGGCGTACTGGACGCCCAGGTGGCCCAGACCTCCGACGCCGACCATCGCGAGCCACTGGCCCTTCTCGGGCTCCGCCGCGCAGAGGGCGCCGTAGACGGTGGCGCCGGCGCAGAACAGGGGCGCGGCCTCGGCCCAGGGGATGGAGTCGGGGATCTTGGCCACGACGCGGGCGTCGGCCTTCATGTACTGGGCGAAGCCGCCGTCGAGCGTGAGGCCGAGCATGCCGGCGAGGTTGTCGCACACCTGCTTGCCCTGGTTGCACGAGTTGCAGCGGCCGCAGCAGCCGTACGTGTTGATGGAGCCGACGTGGTCGCCGACCTTGAGGCCCTGCCTGCCGGCCTCGGAGCCGAGCTTCACGACGGTGCCGGCCGGCTCGTGCGAGCCGACGAGGCCGGGCCCGGCGCCGGCCGACTCGTAGACGCCCTCCTGGACCTGGAGGTCGGTGTGGCAGTAGCCCGCGGCGGCGATCTTGACGAGCACGTCGTCGGGGCCGAGTTCGGTAGGGACCCGGATGTCCTTGACTTCGAAGCCCTGGTTGAAGTCCTTGATGGTTGCAGCGCGCATCTGCTGGGGGATCTGGTCCGCCATGTTTTGGACAGTATTATCCGTAGAGGGGTTGTTGAGAAATAAGGATGATGTCTGATTCGTCCAAGTTATATGAGTGAGATTTGCGGTCACTAAGACAAATATGGCAATGTCTCTGAAGATTGGCCGGAGCTGGTGAGTGATGTGTTTCTCTACCTTGATGTCCGACCATCAATTTATACGCCCTTGGATGCAACCACATTTTCCGTGTCCCGACTTTTCGCCTCATCTCCAACGTCATAACCTTTTTGGTTGAGTGTTGTGTTGTGTGGTGTTGTGTGCAATGCTGGCGTCACAGCGTCCAGTGTTTCTTACGTCAAACGTAGGTGGTTTTGATGGGCCTTGCCGCTTCATTCTATCATAAAAGCGGACTGATGGATGAGAAGCACGGAGGGGTGAACTAACTAGCTGTTGTGCGGAGGCGATTCGGAGTCTTGGATTCGGAGATAAAACGATTTAGGCGGGGGGGTTTACAAGCTGCTCGACTGTCTGTCTACCCTTTGCTTGCCTACCTAACTACAGAGTACATGATACCAAGATAGAAATGCCAGGGAAGGGGGGGACTGCTTGGGTTCGTCGGCAAAGCTAAAGGTTCATCTCTTACGAAAAACTCACCCTAGTAGTGAGGCTTCCCGATTTCGAAAGGGCATCTTCGAATGAGAGACGACTCCAAGAATCGCCGTGCCCAGTCCGATGATGTAACCCTGAACTCATCGTGTTCCATTATCTCCCGGGCGCGGATCAGTGACCCGGGGAATGCTCGCTTCAGACACGTCGGTCCGTCGGGATAAGCCAAAGTTGCGGGCAATAAACTCCACCAAGTCCCACTACATCATGTTCTCGGGCCGGCGGCGGTTTATCGATTCTTGACGATGTTGCATGGACAACAGAACAAGTTTGCCAGTATTACTGGGTGGTTGGCGTGTTGGGCCAATCAATTCACACGGATTCATTCACCTCCATCCAGCCACATCACGGCCCCCGTCGATTGCTGCCCTTCTTCACTTTGAATGCTCTCTTGTGCAACCCACCAAGAATCTATGAACAACGACATGTTGTTTGAGCCGTTCGTGTTTATTCGAGCGACCCTGTAATGCCAACTTGGTGCGTTTGGGTTTCGTGATCAAGTCCTCAAGTCCTCAAGACCTGATTGAAGTTTAATGAAACGAAAAAGATACTCAACCGAAGAAGGTCTCAAATACCACCGAAAAGTGTGGCGCTAGGAAAACACAATCGGTAACACCATTTACAGTGAGTCGCAAAAACGGAGCTCAAAGGTACTTTGGCTTGACGCTTGGCAAAATGCGTCCGGAGTCGATTGCAACACAGGTACTGCCGCTGCTGTCACGACTTTCCTCAACGAAGACACTCAACAGACGACGCTTACTTCCAAAGCGTTCTGTGTTCCTAGTATTTTCGTAAAGCTGCGAACGGTTGTGGAGGTTTCCACCGTTGGAAGATGGAGGACAGCCGATCTCTGCCCAGGCTTGGTCTCTCTCCGGGTTAGTATTATTATTACACCAGTGGTGCCGTGCAATGCTGAAACTCCAAGTTGCATTGCCAGCCGAGACTTGGGATATTGCAACACAAGCCGTCATAGAACAACACCTGATAATGTAGAAACTAACGAAGATGGCCACAACCTATGTTTGCCATCGTCAATGCGCCCATCTTTGTTGGCTTTTCCCGTATAACCGGTAGCCACCCTTGCGTAAAGTGGCAGATTGGCTTCCCTTTTTCTTTTTCTTTCTTTTCTTTCTTTTCTTTCCTTCCTTTTTTTTTTTTTTTTTGAAAAGACTGAGCTGGGCTTTTTTGGGCTTTCGGTTGCCCACGCCGACCATAAATCTCATATCCAGGTATGAGGTGGAAGAGACTAGTTTGCGGCTAAGCGGTCTGCGGATTTTGGTATAACCGTGATTTTTTTTTTTTAAAAAACATAAAAAACCACCCCCCAACTTCAGATTACCCTCCTGTCCATTCGGCGTCTGAAATCCCATTCCATGCCTAGATCATCCAGCAAGCCAGCGCTGTACTTATGCGCGGTCTAGGCCTGGAGAACCCGTCGGGGATCGTCGACTCGCATCTAGACCGAAAGATCTTACGCTTCGCCACATCTGGCTGCGCCAACGAGAACGCCCGCTGGCCAACTCTCCTCTGCTAGCACCTTTATAGGTACGCATCATCTCCGCGGGTGTCTAAGCAGAAGGACAGACCATCGACCGGGGGTTAGTCTTCATTTCCTTTTCCGGCGTAAGCAGCTAGCTCGGAACTAGGACATTTAATCTACCCCAAGCATATCTCTTTCCAGTCACACACAACAAGCCTCCAACACCACTCAGCTAGCAAGCTGGCTGGCAGGGAGATGTCTCACTCCAAAAGCTACTGGCCCTGTCATTCAGATCGTTCCCTAGCCCCCGCAAAGCTTGACCATCTCGCCGGGACACACTCTTCCGTTTGCATACGTTGATCTTCGCATCTTCAGCCCGAAGCGGCCATTTGCAACCCGGATTCGAAAACCATCCCCCCCAAAAAGACACGGTTGGAAGCTTAAAGGTAGGGCGTAAAACCTGGGACGATGGCTGCCTTTCCACAATGCCACATCACATCGCATTAGCATAGGAGCTCGTACCCCCTATCTGTTCCATCCACCCCGACGTTGGGCAGCCCAAGCTCTCTACGCCACCCCCCGGCCACCCCTTTTTGTACTTTTGCGCCAATGTTGACGGTGTGAGAGAGGCAGCCCCATAATCATAGTCCCGATGTCAACACATCGCTCGGTCCGTGGTTCGTAGACGTTGCCGACTCGGAGCTCGTACCAAGCTCACACACCAAGGGCCGCATACCAACACTCAACTCTGTTTGTCCTGGCGTTTTAACTTCCAGGATTCCGCCACGCGCGGGCCGACCGCGCTTCTTGGACACCCGAGTCTCATTTCTGACGGGACACATTCCTCTCAAACTAGCTTGTTTACCCTCCAGACCTGTCCTTTCCGATTTGTCTCGCAATCCTCGATCTCATCCATACACCAGCACCAGCGGCCACAGTCGTCCATCACAGGCCTCAGGGTGCAGCAGATCCATTGTCGACGTGGGTTCCGAGTGTCTCATTCGACTTGCAGCTCCTCCCCGCGTCTACTTGGCTTCCCTATCGGCACCGCCACCCTCGACAACAACCCTCTTTATCATTTGCAGGGTGCCCAATCTCCTGGATGGCGGCTGTTTCCTAGGCAGCGGGAAGTGGTGCCAGATACAGGCACAGAGGATAACAGAGATTCCTACAGGTACGTGTGTGCAGTCAAGGGGGTTCACAGCGAGATCGTCCTCTGCCGTTGGAAGCTTGGAGTCGAATTTAAGCACCCGATTCTCACAATTTTTTATGTAGAAGTATCCAACTTTTGGAGAAAGAAGTGTTCCGCTACAACGGGGTATCCGCTTCGATTGAGCGTCGCGCCGACGCCAGGCATCAAGTCTCCAACGATTCTTATCTCGCGGCCAAATTATACGACACACGTGGACATTTGGGGGGGAACGAAAGAGACTGGTGTCGAAGCAGCAAAGGTCTACGCACCGCCGTTCAGTCTTTGCGTCGGACACATCCCTGAGAAGAGGCGAACGAGAACGTCATAGGGTTTTTTTGGTGGCATCGAGATCACTTCCAGCCATCGCTAGAGTCATGTCAACATCAATGACATCTACATCTGTCCGCGAGTCTCGCTCACAAGCGCGCTCGAAGGAACTGCCTCGGCTGCGGTTCGACGACTTCTCGTACGAATCCCGAATCTCGGGACCCCAGTCACCGAAACGGCCCCCTCCGCCGCGCCATCGAGCGTCGTGGGCTTTCCCGTTGAGACGTGGACCGGGCTTCACGTTGGACTCGTCTTCATCCGCCGCGCCCGACTCTGGTGCAAACACCATGTCGATAGTCTCGAGCGGCGCATCTCCGATTGAGCCCCCGCCTTCTGGGATCATGAAGACAATGGAGTTCCAGCTCTCTTACGAGTCGAGGACGTGGACGAGACGTGGCAAGACGTTCCCTCAGGGCGAGGGCCTGCCGTCGCGGCCATCCACGATCTCGGATATGAGAAGCATCACGGGCGGCGAGCTGGAAATCTTCCGTGGAGGCGCGTCGACGACCTCACTCAACATCGGTCCCGACGCTAAACTCCAGCGGGAATCTCACAGACACTCGTCTCCGCCCGCGTCATCTTGGAGCTGGCTTGCGAACGGCCGTTCGAGACCAGTATCGATGAACGGGGTTGTAAAACTCCCGTTGGAGCCAACAGCACCGATTGCGTACGAGAAGCAGTAACCACCCCTTACGATAATTACGACGGGATAGAAAGGGATATGTAATCTAGGTGGGAAACGATGGTGTAATTACCAAGATACGGGGAGACCGTGGTAGAAAAGATTCTCGGTCTGGGAGCAGGGCATTAAACATGTTGAACGATTTTGACGTAGGGAGGAGCAAGGTATGCTTGGGAAATCACGATTGCCATGAAACATTATTAATATACGAAGCTATTCCAAGATTTAATCGCGTAAGAACTGGTTGCATTGGTGGGATATCTCTCCCATTGCGTCCGTCAGCCATCAGCTGGCCACGAGAAAGTGACTACATGTAGGGACGTGATCGAACAAGCGGATGCGAAGTAACAATGCCTATTTCCAATAATGGTGGTGTTGATTCCTCGCAATATGACCACGAGGCTGACTGTTCATGTGAAGGTAAAAACGACCATTCTGATCCACCACTTGTCGCCGTCGGGCTGCCCGTTGACTCCCAGCACCCCTTGAGGCACTTCCAGCTCTTGACATCCTGGCCTTCTGCTTTGAGACACTGCCTCTGCCAGGATTGAGACACAGCACTGGACCTGCGGACCTCCGCATTGCAATTGTCGTCCGAGTACATGTAGCACGTTACAGCGCTGCCGACATTCCCGTCGCCAGAGACCCTGAGACTGCTGACGCGCCTCTCGGCGACTTTGATGCAAGTTTGCGAGCACTGGCGAGAAGAAGGAGAATGAGTTAGCGTCTCGTTTTTTTTCTCTCTCTCCAGATGCGGCCTCGGTACGACGAGAGAGAGAAACAGGACACCGAGAACAGGGTCGGTCACTCACGTCGGGTTTGATGAAGTTCACGCGGGGGCCGCTGCAATCGCCCTGCTCGAAGGCCTCCGCGCATTGGCCCCCGGCGACGCCATTCGTGCCACAGTCGTCCGCGCGAGCCTCCAAAGCGTTCGTGATGCCAGCACCGGGACCAGACGCCGCCGCCGCCACGGCGGCCGCGAAGACGGCCAGGACGGGCACGACGACGGTGTGGAAACGCATGATGATATGTACCGGCCCGGTGAAATCGACTGAGAAAACGGGTGTATGTAAATAATTTTTTCTCTCTCTCTCTTTCCTTTTCTTACTTCTTTTTGAAGACGAACCTGCAGCCTGAAACGAGAAGGTTTGTTACAAGGCGGAGAGAGTTTGTTTAGAGTCAGAGGGCGGAGGGAGGTGTGCCGAAGCGTCTGATGACAAGGGCTCGGCAAGCGGGGCCGGCCACCGTCCCACATCCGGACGAGGAGGATCGGGACGGTTCAGCCCGGCCCCACAAGCGTCGGGGTCCGTTGCGAGCGATCTCTGCCGCAGCCGCTGCTGCTGTTGACATGAAAGATGAATTACTGTTGATTTAAAGAACAGAAGTATCCCGATTGCTGTGCGTCTGGATGCAGTCTACTTGCCCGGCTGAAAGAGGAGGGAGCCCTACCAGTTAACTGACGCTCAGCTCCCCGTCTCCCGAGCTCGAGGCTCTCAGGGAGGGGGACCTCTGGATTTTGACAGAATCGTTGAAGAGTGAGAGTACGACTGAGGGTATTGTTACCTCTAGAGCAGGGTCCAAGAGCAAGAGCAAACTGTAAAGGTTTCGGCGGCCGACGTGACCGACGCGGCTTCACCATTCACTCTCAACTCGTTACGGCTCGGTTGCGAACGCCGACATACCCAATCTCAGTCACCACAACTGCAGCATGGATCGGCCGTCACATTGTTCGCAGCACAATCTACGTATCCTGGGAGACACAGCCCCCGAAAACCCCCATGTTTCTTCGGAAAACAAGTCCGAGCACTAGTAACTTCAAAAGAGTATTCAACCGTGCAATTCTTGGGCATCATCTTGCAACTCTTCATGAATGGTGCGTTTGGAGCTGTACCAACTGTTTAGCCATGGAACCGCTGCGCCGGACAGCCCGGGCCGAATGGGGCCGATTACGGCGATCGGGAAGTCCAGTCATGTCACGGAGATCGGGATGTAAGCAAGGAAGGCTTATGGCCAGTGGGCTTGAACGCTGCAAAGGGTCATGAAATTATTCCAGGGTATCTATCGTCAAGCAAATCATCTTGCTGATACATGGACTCAATCCCTCAAGCGACAACGTCCTTTTCGTTCTTCTCGTCGACCTCCATCTCGCGGGCGGGCTGAGCGCTGCTGCCCCATCGGCCCCTGAAGAAGTTGCCGCAACTTTGGGTCACGTTCTTCACGTTCATCGCAACGATCTCCCGGGTCGGCTTCTGGAAGAGAAGATCAATGTCCTCGAGGGTCTTGTCTTTGGTTTCAGGCATGAAGATCAACTTGACAAGGTTAGTTAGTTTGTTGTTGTTGTTGTTGTTGTTGTTGTTAAAATCCGGGTTGGAAATGGGGGCTTACCTGGTAGAACCATCCCAAAATGGCAATGCCGCCGTAGAAGCCGAGCGTCAGGCCCGTCCGCGTCATGGCCTCCTGCATGGCGGAGAAGTTGTAGGTGACAATGAAAGAAGACAGGAAAAGCAGGCCAGAGGATGTCGTCATGCCGTAGGATCGAAGGTAGGTCGGATAGACCTCGGAGGGGACGACCCAGGTGAGACAGGCGTAACAGCCGAAGAACCCCATGTACAAGGCAAGACCGATGAGGTAGCAGGCCACGGCCCCGGTGGTGTTCGTCGCGGTAGGGATCTGGTAACTGGCGCCGATGATGACGAGAGCGACGAAGAAACCGGGAAGCATGGCGTTCGCCCAGAAGCGGCGGCCGAACTTCTCCATGTAGAAGCAGGCGGGGATGGTGCCGATGAGCAGAGAGCCGCCGCCCACGAGCGACATGTAGGTGGCCTTCTCGTCGTCGAAGCCGATCTGCTGCATGAGGATGGACATGTAGTACATGATGGCGTTGACTCCCGTGAGCTGGCCCAGGAGGATCATGATGTTGGCGTAGACCAAGGCGCGACGGGCGCGGGGGACGGTGAAGAAGTCCATCCAGGGGAAGCGCTTGTTCTTGGCGCCCTCGGCGACGACCTGCTTCTCGTCCAGGACGGAGACCTTCATGACGAAGAACTCCTCCTTGGCCTCGGGCGTGGTGATGCCGCGGATGCGCTTCCACACCTTGTACGCGTCGAGGGTGCGGCCCTTGTGCATCAGGGAGCGGGGGGACTCGGGGAGGAAGAGCATGCCGATGAGCATGACGGTGGAGAAGAGGAGGGAGGAGCCGAGGATCCAGCGCCAGTTGCCGGGGACGTGGATGAAGATGGCGGCGACGGCGTAGCCGAGGACCTCGCCGAGGGCGATGTTGAGCTGGTAAAGGGAGACGACGTTGCCGCGGACTCTTCGCTCGGCGGTTTCGGCGACGTAGACGGGGACGGTGCCGCCCTCGAGACCGACACCCATGCCCAGGATGACACGCGCGGAGACAATCATGCCTGGGATGTGGTTAGCAAAGATGCTTTGTGTATGTGTGTGTATGTGTGTGTGTGTATGTGTGTGTATGTGTGTGTATGTATACGCAGACAAGAGACGTCAGGAGTCGGGGGATATATAAGTATGCCTACCAAAGTTCTGGGCACCGGCGCAGAGAGCACCACCGATGGTATAGAGGATGCAGGAAATGATAATGGACATCTTTCTGCCAAAGTACTCGTTGCAAGGACTGAGAATGATGGCACCACCAACGGCGCCGAGGGGCATCGCCGAGTTGACGAGCGACTAGCAAGGGTCAGGTCAGTCAGTAAGTATACTTTCTGTCTGCGTCATACGAAGGGACGGTGATGCTGTTCTTTACGTTTTGTTTGACGGTGAGGCCCAAGTCGGCAGGCAAGAAAAGGTTGGCGCCGGAGATGAGAGACTAGTCGAGACCGGAGAGAAGGCCGCCCATGGAGGCAAAGGCCACGATGAGCCAGGTGAAGTACCTGGTCTGGCTGAACTCGAGCTGGAAGAAGCCCGTCTTCAGACCCCCGGCGGCCTCGAGCTCGCGCTCCATGCCGTCGATGAAGGCATCAATCTCCCAGGCACCGGCCTGGGCGACGGCGACGGCGTCCTTCTCGTTGAGGCCGGGAAGGGCGTTGGTCAGGTTCTCGACGTGAGCCTCATTTTGGCCGTCTGGGTTGTGTTTGCCCGAGATCTTCGGGGCGAGTGTGACTCCGTGCATCTTTGGAGGAGGAGGAGGAGGAGGAGGAGGAGGGAGTTTGTTTTATTAATCGCGTGGCCGCGAGCCAAGACCCTCGTTTAGATTTGATCGAGGGGGGGGGCCGTTCAGGGCTCTCTCCGATGCTAAGCTTTTGATCAAAAGTGTGTGTGTGAATGCGGCTCTGATCGTCCGGAAGGGAAAAAAAAGAGAGAGACAACCTGCCAAGGACACCCAGCAGCAGGAGACTTTGTTTTACCGGGACGAACCAAAGCCTTTTAACTCTCCTCTTGCAACACAGTCAGCCAGCCGACCAGCAACAACAACAACAACGCCGTCAAACACGGGTTCGACCAACCCAGAGACAGCATTCGTTCGTTGTGGATTCCTCGCCCGGGTTTTTTGACACCAGCTTTGTCTAGACTCGACACCATCATCGTCATCCGAAAAGTTCGTCTGGTGTCCGGGTGGAGAAACCGGGGAGAAAACGGCCGAAGTAGGAGCGGATGCTGTCCGCATTTTCCAGGCTTTTTCTTCTCCAGCGGAGAGACCCCAGGAACGCACACGGCTTTGGGGAGAAGAAACTTTGCTGGGGGAGGCAAGCAAGGGGAGACTGCCCCTCGGGGGACTCCAGACTCTTTGCTCACGCGTGATACCGTTTTGATGGGACCGGAGACCCAGGCCGCGACGTTCTAACTCCCACATCTTGACTCGAGACCCCACACCCGCGCAGGATAGCGTGTTGCACGAGGCCCCCATGGAATGGGGGGTTACGGTTTTGACCGAGAATTCCACCGGGGGCATCGCGTTCTGGGGACGGCTGGGGACGGTCTTCGGCGACAGTCCGAGGCCCTCGGCGGTTCGTTCTCGTGACCGGCACGGAACAGCACCGGAGTCTCCGCATGGGGCTTGCAGGCAAGCATGGGGAGAGGTTAGATTTTGGAGAAAATTTTCTCCTCTGGGGATTGGATTGGGGAAGCGTTTTCTCGGGGTCGCGAGGCGTGGGGTGACTGACGTCACTCTAGTGAACGATCGATTCGAGACGACCTTCTTTCTTCTCCCCCTTTTCCCCTTTCCTTCAAGTCCGACTTTGCACCGCATCAGTCAAAGGACTGCGCCAAAGCTCCATGGCGCGGACTGGTCGTTCTGACGGCCGACTCCTTCTCTCGTCTTTACGAGCCATAGAACGTGTCTCCGAGCCCTCCTCTCCACGTCCGGTCCCCCCCCGGCGGGGGTGGGGGCTGCCGCTAGGTCAGGCGCCAATTGTACCCGCCTCCCATGAGATAAGAGCGTTGGAGCGGTACCGGCTCCCGATCAGAGGATTTTTTGTGTGCGACGGTATTTCTGTTCTTTTTTTCTTCCTTTAGAGAGCCACGCAACCATGCCCATCCATCATCATCACCAGACACCCCTCAAGGCGGGAAACCCTTCACGCGTGTCGAACAAGCCCGTAGCAGCTTTACCGTAACATCACCGGGGGGTTCATGGTCATCGGGGCTGCCCAGCACCACCCTCAACTCCTCCGCCGATCCAGTCAAGAAACGAGGCCAGCGATGGTATCCCGCGCTGTCCGGTGTGGTTCTCGTTCGCAGGTGCGCCTTGTTGTCTCGTCTTGGCTTGTCACGAACCCACTGCGCGCGTTAAGCGCGAGGGTAAAGTGTCGGAACCACCAGGGAAAGAGGAGGGGGGAAGAGCCTTGTCGCAGATGACTCAAATTTGTGCATCGTGACTTCTTCAGCGCTCGTCAGCTGTCGAGGGAGCTAGACTGCTGCGTTCGTGATCCGCAATGCCAATACAGAGTAGATAAGCCGTAAAAGACGCCTAAGCTGAATCCCGGGGTCCCTCGCCCCGCCCCCCCCCCCCCCCCCAGAACGGATTTGCACATGCCTGCCCTGTGCATGAACAGTCAATTTTTTCACAGTGAATGGAGACCTGGACGCAGGGTTTGGGCGCTTCTGCGGTTCGGGGAGCCCTCGGTAGTTTCTGGCCGAGAGGCGAATGCTTCCTCCCCTGACCCTCCTCGGGCTCGCCTCTCGGTCTGGGGACGACCCACGACACGATGGCGATGAACAGCACTCACCGAATCCGCCGCCTACGTTGGCCCGACCGAGGCTCGCAGTACTATCCGGGTCGAGAAGGATATTCTTCTCTTACGCTTCTTTTTGCCTCTTCGGGCCCCTTCGCATGATTCGAACGTCGTAGACGGAACAGACAACGTCCGCGTCTCGCTCCATGGCCGGTGGTGGTTTCTGTTCTTGAACGTCGGCGGATAGACGGGAACATATCCTCGGGGGGCGGCTCTCGTGCGGCAGAATGAGGGTTCCTTGCACCACCCACACAATGGGGGCTCGGCGCCCTTTCACTCGCTCGCATGACCCGACCGAGACAGAACGTGGGGGGCGGCGTGGTTTCCTTTCACCATCCTAGCATATCGCCATCAAAGTCCCCCTCCTCCCGCCTACAGCCATTGGCATTGGGAGACCTGCGATCTCCAAGGCGGCGCCACCTCATCTATTGCCTCCCTAGCGCTAGGATCAGGTACTCCCGAATTGCAAGATAGTCTTTCCCAACTGCCATTTCCAGATGACCTTCCTTCCAGGTGCAGTCGATCCCCCGAGCTGTCACGGGCGCTAGGCTTGATTCAGGAATTCCGGGGAGACCCCAAAGACCCTGTCCTGAGATTTTGGGGTACCGTAAGATCTCCCAATCCCCATACCCCCAAGCCGCTTTGCCTCTCGGACGGTGACCTCCGGTCCTGACTCCTCAAGATCTTTGCAACTCAAACTCTTTGGTACTCACCGAGTCAGTCTTGTCATGTGTGCGCGACGCTCGGGGCGTCTGGAGATTGCGGTGACATATGGCGACAGAATAAGGTGGTCCAGGAGCTGAAGATGTCTCCGTGTCTGGCCAAGGGCGGACACAGGTGTGTCTGACAAGAGTATTCTTCTTCGGCACTTTGTCGGCTTGATCTTAACAGCCTGACAATGACAAGTAGGCCACATCTCTAGAGTTCAGAAGCCTGGCCGATTCTGGCACGCCTTATCGCCGCCGCGTTGTTACCCGGCCTTCTCAGGGACACAATGAGATTCAATGGACAGCAACATTCCCAAGCCGTCGTTGGTGACTGGTTCGGAATCTTTGGGGCGCTGTCACGTTCAAGTTCAACGGGCTAAACTGTTTCTTGAAGGCTGTATCGCCAGAACAAGCCCCCGCGGCCAGCGTCGACTCGTGTATCAGCTTATGTGCATGCCGTTCGAGCTTGCTTTCGCCTGAGATGCCGTCCTACGTGATGTATGGATGATTTCCTTCCTTGTTTATGCCGAGGCCTAGCCCATGATTTGACCGTAGTCGAATTTTGCTGTGAGGTTTTGGAGGCTCTTCCGCTTGGGACACTCTACATAGCTCCGACGATTCATGACCGGTGCGTTCTGTCCGATTTGTGCCGGGTCGGGCGACCAGGTTGAAGAACTTGACGAAATGCGGAGAATCGAACGCTCATCGCACGACTGTGGGAAAGGACGAGCCGGAATTGTCACTGGGTGCGCTCAAAATCCCCGAGATGATCTTGCACAGTATGTACCTGCGTGCGGGGACCGACGCGCCACCCCGCTTCCAAGAGCGATAATGATGGAACGATTGCATGGGCTTAAACTTCGTGCTCTACATAGTATGAAAGCCCGCTTAGGAGGATTGCTGTCTTGCTCAACGAGACAGGCTATCCACTTTCTTGCCGGCGAGAACGCTAAGGTGACGTGCAAACCTTTTGCTTTCCTCCCGCCAGTATTTCTTCCTCTTTAAGGAGCATTCCGGCTGTATCGAATACATCCCCACGCTCGTCTTAGGTTAGTCAAGTTGATGATGGCTGTATCTGTAAGATAAGGGCCGAGGGGCTTGAACTCAAAGCTTATCGAATCGCAAGCGCTGGGTCAGTGGGCACATCACCGCTCAGTTCCTCGCTTTAACTGTGGGTTGCCGCGGTCTTACTTCGTGTCGATTACGAAACCCGCCAGCCATGAGTCAGTATTTGTCCCTGCTTCCTAGTTCGACGGCTCAGCGGAAATGAACCGAGCTGGGTCAGCCCAAGCTTCCCCAGACTTCTCTCGACAATTCGCACTCACCCCTGCAGTGTTCTTTGAGAGGCCAAGGCGGAAGGCTTTGTGAGCTGGAGTTCAGAAGAGTTGCGCATATCGTGTGTGTGTGTATGTACTCTGGCTTGGGTGAATGTTGACCCGAGTTTCCATACTGGGACACACGCCTGGGTTTGAAACCAGCTTGCTTAAACAGGCGGTATCTGGGGGCGTGGAAAACGACAGGGGATGGCGTTTTACCGGGGAAGACGACACACGGAATGCAGCTTGTGGGGAGTGTCAGAGCCACGCCCAGAGGTGTGAGAGCCGGATGGTGTGTTGTTACGGTCGCCCCAAGTTCCCTTTTTTTCTGAGGGACGTCGACGAGATCCCGAGATTCTCCGACAAGCACAAGCAAACAACCAAGCCAGCTGCTCAGTGCATTGGTTTGGTCATAGCTGGCGGCATGTGAATGGCACCCATGAAAAATCCGTCGTATTCTGGTTGCCTCAGGTGAGACGCAAACAGATGAATGGACGGCGCCGAGAGTATCCCTCAAGAAACACCGCTTCACTGCGCATGCTGGAACTTGTGCCGTTGGGAGCTTTGAGTTTCGGAACACATGCCCCCCCCCTAATCACATGTGAATTGATAAGAAGAAAATGGGGGAGGGGGGGGGTTGTTACCCCAGGGGGAAGTCGGTCCCTTTTGCCTAAAGGAAAAATTCCCAGGATGATGTCAGGGCGAAAGCTTGGGGAATCGTAATTAGCAGTTGGGGAAATGGTAGCATTCTTCCACATGACAAGATGCTGGGGAAGCGCGTACCTTGCATCAGCACACGGATACAGAGGCCCAGACGTCTGGCCAGAACAGACAAACTTCAAACTTTCATCGTGCCTTGACCATTCCGGTGTTATCCGCACCTGTGAGCGAGCGACTGCAGGCAGTTTGAAGCGCCGCAAATTGCGGGGACGTAGGTCAGCTGACCATCGGGGGGGGGGGGGACATGACCTGACCATGCCAAATGACTAGCGCCGGTGGGTCAGCTGACCATGATTTAAATCCCCTCTATAATCCCTCTAGAATTAATTCTAAATTAATTCTAATATAACTGTCGGATCGGAATCGGCACCGGAACGCGGGATTAATCCGGTTCCGGAAGGAAAGTAGGTCAGCGAGGTAAAAGTGGGGCGACGGCCAGCGCTGGCGAAAGTGGGGCGGCAACAGCCTACACTTTCGCCTTGGTAGGCGCGCAGGCCATAGTCTATCTTAGATTATACAAGCCCAGTCACACCCATAAAGTTATCGCCAAATCCGCAAATAACCTCATAATAACTAACCTTTAGCTATCTGTAATATCAAACTAATACTAATTAGTAGTATCTTTAGATATTATAGACTAGTAAGGTTGCTTATTATAAAGAGATAATAGTAAGGGTAAAATCCCCCTATTATACTACCTAATAATTATCTACAGTAGTTTAGACTAGCTAACTTTTATCGCATCTTTACGCTATTCCTAACAACATCTTAGACGACAATTAAGGGTATAGTTTAACTACACCTTAATTAGCCGTCTAGTAGTTAAGAATACCCTTACTTTTATCTATTTCAACCTCTTTTTTAACAGATTAAATAACCTCCTTAATTTATTACTAAAAAACACCTTCCTTACGTTAAGTCGTATTACGTAAAATCACCTCTTACCTTCCTTTACTTTTCACCTACCCTATCTAACCTTAATCAACTTCACCTATTAACTATTAAGTTAGGATTTTCTTCCTCTATTAAACCCTTCATCCTTTATTAACAACCCCACGGTTTAGACCTTTCGACCAAACAAATTGTTTATCTACACTGTTTATTCACCCTATTATTTAACTAAGGGAACTAAGGGATTAACAGTAGTAATTTCTCTGTTAAACAAACGTATACGCCTCTAACGCTTCAGCTAAGGGGAAACGCCCGTAATCGTGACGTTATTTAACTACATCCTTTATATCCCTTAGCTTTTATTACAATGTTATTTAACTACGTCCTTTATATATCCCTTAGCTCTCCTTACTCTTACAAGCCTATTATTACTATATTAACTATATACTTAGCTAACCGACTTTACATTAAAGCTAACAAGATAATTCATATCCTACTAATATACCTAAAATACGTTAACTAAGATATGTAGGATTATCTAATAGTTAGACTAGATAAAGCAACTAGATTACAGGTTAATACCTTCATCGCCAGAGCAGTCACAGCATAGCAAATTAAAGGGATCTACAGATCTAACCTATAGGACTAATTTATCCTAAAGTTTAACAGATAGACCAAAAAGACTTTCAAGTTAGGCAGCAAGTTTATAATTAAAACTCCCTATAACTATCTCCTTTAATACAGAGTATTTACTAAATAGGGCTTAAAGTATAGTAAGGTCTCTACAAACCTTATAAATACCCTTACCTAAAGTAACCACTATTACTAGTTACTAAAGGAGTTTAACGCATAGTATAAAAAGAATACTACCTTTAAGAAGTACTCTTAGGTACCTAACTTTCTTACTAATATTACTATACTACCTAGATTAGGTAATAAGGTCCGCAAGAGTTAATACAACTTCACCAGCAGTCTTAATCCAACACACTATCACAGCCTTATCATTAGCATTAACCCCCTCCTTT
>PUHP01000654.1:3783-22047 GCA_006783085.1 Colletotrichum shisoi | reverse complement strand
AAAGTATAATAGATTAATAAAGCTAATAACCTAGCTAACGCTTTTACAAAGGCATTACTAAACGCAGCTCTTAAAAGCCTTATTAGTAACAATAAGATTATAGTATAGATAAAGGTATAGGTTACTTAGGAGTAATATAGGCGTAAGGTATATAGGATAAAGGATTATATAGATTTATACATAAGGAAGGATTTTAATAGAAGATTTATTAGGCTAGATCTAGATTAATTAGCTACTTTATAAAATATCTAATTACTTTTACATTTATTATGTTTTTTACTATATTATAGTAAATTAGGTTATTTTATCTTTTAAGCCTAATTATATTAATAGTAATAGATAAAAGACTACTAGTATTAGAATATTAATTAGGCTACGTAGAGGGTAGTAGGGTATTTTAGATATTTAGATTATTATTAAGCCAGCTAGATTATAGATTCTCTAATTAGATCTACTGACTGCCCAACAGCCGTTGCGTTGGAAGGTAGGCCCTGGTCAAAGAGATAGATCTAACCAATTAGAGCGTTAGTCCCTTCCTTACTATATAATCAGCCGCCGCAGCCTATGCCTTCAGATAGATCCTTCCCTCCTTAAGCCACCAGAATATACAAATATACCCTCACAATAGGTCCGTTCGTTGTGACTTCACATAACCTGTGAATCCAACATTTATAATACTAAGTTTCTAAAGAAACCTTATAATGTGTTTAGTGTTAGGCATAATACTTATACTGTGTTTTTTAACCGTGTTTTTCTTCATATTGTGTACCTGTGCGACCTCAAGAGGGACCGCCTTGTAACGTACCTCAGTTAATCCACCGCCACATGGCCACCCTGTCTGCCAAACTGTCATTCAGGGTCCCGACTAGCTGGGCAATTTGCGGACAAAGATCTAGCCTGGTGCGTTTTGGGGATAAGTCATTTTCACTCCAAGGTTTCACCTTCTCGACTTACAGCCGGTAACTGTGCTGCCATTATCCAAACTGCGGGCGATGTTGACGCAGTACGACTGTACTACACGATCTTCGCACATCTTTTACCGTTCTTTCCCAGACGACACCTTCAGGTCCTTGATTTCTTCGCCGGCCAAGCGTTTGTGGGCGGAGAGTGCTGCCCCTCTCCGCCGTTGACCCGTCCATGTCAATCTAGTGTCCACACAGCACGGAGAATGTTCTCCTGTTAACCAGTGGCTTTGGTGACCCCTGGTAAATCTACCCAGTCGGTTCAACAGCCCCAAGGTTGGTACCCTCGTCAACCTTCGACCGATTGAGTCTACTCTTCAGTTTCAGTCGCCTCCGCGTGTACTTTTGAAGCCCACCCACAGAGACACCCGGCCAATCTCCGCTTCGAGATGATGTTTTTGGGCTTTTTTCTCCCTTTGTGACGAGACCCTGAGCGAGCCGCATTTTTGGCCAGGTCTCATGTGGATCCCCTGTTGAGCTTGCCAAACTCAATTGTTTCTCTTGGCTCGGTTGTTGTCGATGGCCGAATGCATATAGCGATTTTCTCGTGACCAACTGGTCAATGCATAAGGTACATATATGTATGTGAGAATGTAGGGTATCTGCCATGCCGCCGTCCTGGGCCTCCTTCCTCTTACTGCCTGGTCTCTACCCCACTTTTCCAACCTCCTGACCTTCGCGGTTCAACAGTATATAGCCCCCAAAGACAGGTCATATTGTCACCAAGGCCCGTGGCTCAATGGGATTACTAGGCACTCATTCGTGAGTCTATTTCTGAACGCCCCAGACCACGGGTCGCGAGTTCGAATCTCACAGTAAAACCCTTGCATCGTTACACCTGAGGCTGGTAAGAGCCTCCTGGGGTTTTGGTAGGCCCGTGTCTTCGGATATGGGCTGAGCTTTTTGAAAACCCGAACATCAGAATCAAATAATGTGTGTGTGTGTGTGTGGCTTGTTTTTGTTGTGGCGTTCCGCGCAAAGATGAGAGCAGATAGGATATGCGTTGTTGCGTCGTCGCCTACAGGCTTACTTATTTCCCTCCACTTCACTTACAAGCGCATCTTTTGGACCATGGTCTCTGCTCGGTTAGTCGAGTCGGTACAGCCTGTCAACACTGTGATGGAGAACTTCTCCGTCAGCGTTCGTACCTGTGGAAGACACTCTAACTACATCATCGATCCTTGACTTCATTTTTCTATTTTCCATTTGACATTGCCCGTCTCGCTTGCTTTGAGGTTTGGGGTTCTTCCAATGATAAAAGCCCACGACTTCTCTAGGAGCGTATCCCATTCATAGATAGCTTTTGCGCTGGCTTGCGACGGAAGGATTGGCTGTTCAGCTACCCCACACTGGCGCGGGCGTTTGACCGTCTCCTATAGAGTATAGAAGAGGAGAAACACGCAAGAACGAGCACGGTTGGCGTATTTCTTACATGCGAGCAAAGCCTGGAGTCGAGTACATTAAAGAGCCCCTTTCCAGAACACGGCCTCGATATGAGAGAGAGCCAACGGACAGAATAAAGAAAATGCGTGATATCATTTCATGCGAAGGGAATCGGGTCAAGAGGTATTAACCCACCTGGCAGGATGACCCGCCGCGACACCGCCCGTCTCTATCGACTCGCTACACATTCATACCCCAAAGCTCGGTTGTCTTCCAATAAACACGGGAAGGGAAGAGGGGATAACAGTAAAGAGGTCCAAGGACCGTGAGGCTTGAAGTTATGCATGGAGGAGCCCTTTCCTCTGAGTAGGGAACAGTGGCTCATCACAGTACAGCCAGTAGCCAGCCCACTCAAGCATGGAACCGTACGGAGAGCAAGGCGAGAACCACATCAGTTGTCTGCAGTTTCTGTTGATGTTTATACATGGGATAGCTTGTCAAAAGCCCATCACTATCAAAAGCAGTCTGAGCCAGTGGTCAGCTGGTCAATTTCCTCCCGACCCTTAGGCCAACCCATCAGCTCATCTGCAAGATCGGGATTTCGGCACAGAAATGGCCTCGAGCCGGTCAGTTAAACCGGACAGAGTTCGAACAACAAGAGGACTTCGTATAAACTTCATAGTAAGTACACAGTGAATAGAGAAAGTTTAGTCAACTATGCATTTCATCATGTATTAGAAGCCGACCACCAGCTTGTCCCTCAGACAAGTGTTCATCTAACGTACCAAAAAATAATAACAAAAACCACACAACGCAAGCTCATGCGGGAAAGTTTTCGTGCCCCATGATACAAAGACGGTAAAGGGCACTCGAGATATGTTTCCACCAACGCCAGGTCCTGATCCGCAACATGTGCAAAAAAGACAGAACAAAAAAGACATGTCTTGAGAAGAGAAGAGAAGAAGACGAAGCGTGCACCCCCAATGTCACTCGCTTTTTTACCCCTCCCATCCCTGTGATGCCCAAGAGAGACCTCGTCGAGGTCGCGCCAAGAAACCAAAACGGACAGGAAGCGACAAAATATACTGTGGCTTTCTACCACCTCGGGCGGTGCAATCCGTGCAAAGCAAGATGTGGCAACTGAAATCCAGATAACCACCGAAAACCGGAACGCCTCGTACGCTATGCCCTGCCATGCTGAAAACAAATGACCAATAACACAATGGTGTGGACGTGAATTGAATGTCCATGCTCGTGGCAATGCATGATGCAATGCAGCAGAAGCAGAATTCGAAAAGGCAGCCCAACGATAGAATCAAACCTCGAGAGGGGGGTGGGGTATCATGAAGGGTATCATGTGGAAAGTCGGACTCCTTTTTTTTCTTTTCCTTTTTTAGCCAAGGGTGCGGCCACTGTGGATAGCCGGAGGATGGTGTGAAGTAGTCCGAGGGGTAGTAGGACTAGGCCGAACAGTCGAGGCTGGGCTAAAATCTGGCACCGAGTATGTTGGCGGGCGGGAGGGATCCCAGCCCTCCTCACTAAGCACACTAAGGTAGCCATTTCCAACCTTGTCCCGCAACGCTTCGATTTTCCGGCGGTACATCTCCCCGCTGACGTCCCAGTCCTGAGAGTCTGGCGGGGTCTCACGGGTTGTATAGATAGGTAGAAGCTCGGGAACCACGCTGGTGTCGATGCGGGGCACTTCGGGTTGGGAGTTAGGTTTCCGACTCTCAGAGAGCTTTGCCGAGGGCAGAGTAGCGGTTTCGAGGGCCTGGGAGATGCGGTAATGCAGTTCTGAACTCGCTGCAGTAGCCGTGGCATCTACTGCGAGAGCCTTGACGTCACCGTGGGGGACCGAAATGAGACCGGGTGTCGCAGTCGCGGATGCATCTGTGGTCGAGAGATCCACGATCCGCCTCTTTGGTGTCTTTCGACGGCGGGTAGAACTGGTGTTGACCTCGCTGGTGACAGCCTTGGGTATCGGCCGTTCCTTGCGTAGAACAGAGGGCTCCTTCGGGATGTCGTAGATGATGGCTGGCTTACTGACATCAACAGCTGGGATGTTAGCGGGAGTGGGTTTGACGACCGGCACGGCGGCAGGGATCGGTGTACGTTCCACCAGGTATCTCCTCTCCGAGTAGGTGGGGCCACTATTGTCAATGACAATGTCCTCAGTGTAGCCCGGAGTTTTGCGGAAGAGGTTGAATATGGTAATGCGGTAGTCCTTGTGAGTGCGGGTGAAGGGGTTACCCTCGACCCAGATCTCCCGGATGTCAGGAATGCCAGTCAATCTAGCAAGCTCCAAGGGGTCCGACAAGCGATTGTCTCGTAGGTCCAGCCGCTCCAGGGGATACAACTTCTCAATACCAGCGATTGATTGCAACCGGTTTGCTCGGAGGTTGAGAGCCGAGATGGCCGGGAGGGGGTTGCGCGTCAGGGAGTGGAGCCCGTCAATCATGCAATGCGAGAGGTTGAGTGCGCGAAGTGCGGTAAGGGTGGCCAGGCTGTCGGGAATCTGAGTAAACAGGTTTGACGACAAGTCCAGGGAGTGAAGTGTGTTTGCAAGGGGCACCAAGCTCGTAGCGGGAATCGAGGTCATGGAGTTGTCGGCCAAACTGAGGTGCTTCAAGAATCGCCACTTCGACGCTGGCAAAGCCCCCATGTTTAACAGGTTCGAGGAGCTCCCGGCACGACTGTGGTGCCATGAGTCCGATAGGCTCGAGTGCGAGCTACCCGAACCAGAGCGGCGAACCTTGTGTCCTCCTCTCATGTGCGAGGGATTGCGAGAGCTGGCGGGACGAGTTGGCGAGTTGCTGCGCGGTCTTGTTCCCTTGGGCGGCGACATGGCTTCGAACGTTTCGGCTCTAGCCAGGGATGGCCGCCTGCCTTCACCAGCTGTCTCGTCAACGGCGTGGTCATGCGTGTTCAAAGAACCGATACCCAAGTCGCCGATTGAGTTTCGAGCGTCTGGAGAGCCCGGCACCGAGGTCGACTTGTGAAGATCAGCATGCGGGATAACGGGACTCCTGCGAGGGCTAGAGCTGGCGGGCCAGGGTGTAGTTGGCGAAGATTGCTGCTTCGAAGTTCTCCTACGTCTTTTATCCATGTCGTCGAGCACGATGTCAATAAGGATATCAGCGGGGTCCTCGACGCCGGCGCGCTTGAGCGTCAGCGATCTTAGCTGCTCGGCCAAGCGATCCCAGCCAAAAAATTGTCTGAAGTCGATGCTGTTCACTTCAAGGGCTTGCACGTTCTTGAAGACGTACAACGGGACAGCGGAATCGAACGGGAACTCTTCGTAGCCGCGGATTAATCGAGCGCGCCAGTCGGGAGCAAGTTTCAGGCAGGGTATCTTGGTGAACGCCGAGTAGAGATATTTCAGGTCGGCTTGTATTGCGGCTTTTTGTCGCTCCGTTCGCGCAGCTGAAATGCTGGCACCGATGCCGAAGCTTGTCCAGAGAGCAGACATGCCTGACATGACGCTCCGGACGCTAGACACGGAGTGTATGGACCCAACATCAGAGCCTCGGCTTCGGGATCGTTGGGTGTTGCTCAAAAAGGAAACGTAGTTGGCCGAGGTAGAGCTATCGTGGAGGTTCTCGAGACGGATCTTCATGGGGCCAACCGGAATGGCGAGTTCTTCGAATCGAGACAATAGGTAAAACAGATGGTGTGGCGTCAAGGCCAGCTTTGCCGACTTTACGTTATGCGTGGTAAAGCTCAGAGGGCCGAGAGACAGGGCGGATGCTATGCCGTTTGATGTCGAGGCCGAAGTCGAAGGCCGTTCGGGGACCACCGGGGACTGGGGCGTGGGGATGGAGCTAACGCTCTGAGAGGAACCATGGCGAGATGCTGCCTGTCTTCGGAATTGCAAAGCGTTGGCGAGAGCCTTTTCGTGCGTGCGCACGAAGCTGGCCAGTTGCTGCAGAGGTCATGTTAGCACAACCACAGAGGGTTGGCAAAAGAAGGATATCAATCGAATCGACGTACCTTTACAAACAACTCCCCGTCTTCCGAATCCATGATCAAGGACGCATCGAGGGCAGGGAAAGTACAGGGTATAGGGTATCTGAGGTTTGGGAAGGGGGGGGGGAAGAAGGACGAGTTTGGACGTTAAATATGGTCCAAGGCGGTTTTTCTCGACTCTAGTACCAGATTTCGCAGGTAGGTCGGACGACGGGGTGCAGTCGTGACCGGTTGTACCGCAGCCTGTACAACTAGGATTAGTATTTAGTTGATGCGTGGCCGAACGTGTTGGAAGCAGATGAGAGTCAGAAAGTCTGAGGTAAGAGGTCTTGCAAACGGGGGATAATTGCTGTCACGACACTTCGCCGGGCAGCACAGCCGGGATGAGTGAGGAGACTCGTGAGAGGGGCCACGAGTGATGTATCCCGTTGCAGATGCTGCAGGCGCCTTCTTGTCTCACAAGACAGGAATTTGAGGGGGGTGTAGTACAAGCCGCCGGCGACAACAAGGAGAATGTGAAGGTGTGTCGGCAACTTGAGAAAAGACGGGACGGCCGAGGTTGAAGAAGAGTGACAGTACAGACAAACACAGGGCAGAAGAAGATGTGACGGTCGACGGCGAGATAACAAACGCTGCGGTGAGGTGCGAGACAGGAATTCCCCTCGTTCCGCAAGAACCAGGCGAGGTGATAAGCAAGCAGGTTGGTGAGGAGTCACAAGAGCGAGGCAACAAGCTGGGCAAAAAGCAAAAGGCGGTGATGATGAAGCGTGGAAACGAGTTTTTTCGTGTCGTGGTTCTTGTGAAGACAAACAACGGCACGGCCGAACGGAGAGCACTCACCTTTTGGCGTGGGTAGAGAGGCTGAGATAAGAGATGGCTCGGCGACGGCGGCGTTCTCTTCCTCTTGTTTTGTTTCGCAACGCTCCTCGGGCGGGCGAAAGAGACGGGATCGAAAAGGAACGGTCGGGAGAAGAGGAGGAAAGGACGGCGGAGGGAGGACTCGAAAGGGGTGATTCGAGGTCGAGGAAGCTATTTCCAAACTCCTCACGACAACTCTGCACGACACAGAGAAAAGGAGTGTGAGGGAAACCGAGAAGGGTCTTTCTTAGATGGAAGGGGGGGTGGTCGGACGGGGTCCGGGTTTAATAATAACAAATGGTCGCCAACCTGCCGTGCCTGTCCTGTCCTGGCTGGTGGTGGTCGTGGTGGTGCTCGTGCTGGCGGTTGCTGGCGGCGCCCCAGTGATGGTGCTGTACCTCCAACCCTCACTCCGCACACCTCCTTCTCGCTCAACCTCCCCTCTCCTCTCCTCTGTCTCTCCTTCTCGCTGAGTCTGTCCGTGGAATACCTACGTAGTACGTACCTGTGCCACACTCACACCCACACCTCAGTATCCACGCCATCAAATCCACCAGATGCAACGAACAGAGAGGCCAGTAGCCAGCCTTCCCTGACGGGTGACCCTGCACCTGGACGGACACCCTGGACTTGAATATCGACAGACCTGCGGCCCACTCCAGGATGGATGAAATTCGAGAAGAAGCAGTGAAGCACAGCCCTGATCCCCCCTAGACTAGCATTATCCCAGCTGCTCTTGGACACCCTGGCATTCATGGATCCGTCTAGTCGGCCCTGCACCCTTCCAAAAGAAGCGTCAAGGAGGGTTCACCAGCGGCGGCAGCGAGACGAGAGACAGGCGGGCCAGGCGAGAGAGGGAACGACCGTCGGTTGACATGTCGGCGATGGTAGGTGATAGGAGAAGAAGCGAAGAGAATAAGAGTAGTGAGAGGAGGAAGCTCGTTCGTTCGTAGAGAGAAGCAGAGCGATTAACATCTGGAGGGTTATCCCTGTCGGTTGGCGGCGGGTCGCTCAATCAAATCAGAGCAGTGGGTTAGCGGCGTAAAGTATCGGGTACTTCTGGCAACGAGGACCAGGACCTTACGGACACAACACAACGAACGGCAGGCCATCTGAGGAATATGCGAGATGGGCCTTTCCATTTCGACTGCAACTGCCTTGATTCCCCTCCCCTCCCCTTCCTCAGTCGACGAGGGTATTTTGTTCCCTGCCTCTTCTGGTCTGACTATCCAAGAAGAGAGAGAGAGAGGGGATAGAAAAAGTCAAGAAAGAAGGGGAAGCACTCTCGATGCTTGCTCCTGCCGTCCGTTTTTTTCCTGCCTCCTGTCCATCATCGTGATTCGTCCCATTAGCCACAACTCCAGTCTGCATGTGAGGTGCTTCCCTTCCTGCTCCTGCAGTTGCTTTGCGCTTCCACCTGCACCTGCACCTGCAGACTCTGTGTGTTTCTGTTTGCTTCTCTCGATTTGGCAGTCTTCGTCGCAATCGTTTCCCTGCTGCCTCTTGTGCCTCTTGCTACTGCACGTCTTGTTTGACTTGCACCTTCGGTTTTAAGACGTGCATCGCAAGCCGCAGCATGCGGCGACAGGGTGCATCTGACGGCTGATTTCGCTTGATCTCTGGCCCCGGTCTTCTTCCCTTGTCGATCACTTTTTTTTTCTCTCTTTTTCTTCCCCAATCCTTCCCTCGATCAGTACTGCAGCTTTTTAAGGAATCGGGAGTCGACCATGGTCACGACTCGACTTGGTCACGAATGCCGCCATTTCCACGGCCGGACCCCCCCCCCGATAACCCCGGTTCCCTCCAGCTCCCCTATTTCACACATGTAGGTACACTACATGGGCCATGTCTGCCACGGCGACTTGCGACATACGGCACCCTAAGATGACATGCACGTGTGTCCCGTATCCGGTCATGGATGTTGACATGGCAAATACCCGCACCTCTCCGTCCTGACTCCAGAAAGATGGGTACGTTGGAGCGTCCAATCCGTCGAACCCTTGGCCGCACGGCCGGCTCATCATCTACCACAAGTCCAATATCTGATGTGTCTAATTCTCCGTGGCAGCATATCAAAACAGTCAAAACAGCCATCGTGTCGCGCTTCCAACCCCTCTCCTCCGCCACCTCGGCCGTTGTTTGTCTCGCCATCGTTGGTTGACCCAGGCGACGACGAGCGGGCGTGCGGCAAAGGGTAGTCAGATGACACAGAGCGCCATCAGGAGGAATGGAACACCAGCGAAGCCACACGGTTGTTTGCGCTGCAAGTGTGTTGGTTACAACCCACTGGGTGGTCACTGAGACTGGCGGCGGCTGATGGCGGAAGGTGGGAGAGGTCGAAGGAGGTGCAGTGCCTGTACTCTGTACAAAGCTTGCTCCCCCCCTCCCCCCCCTCCTCGAGATGTAGCCCGCTTGTCGCCGAGATTTCGGAGCTCCTTGTGGAGGAGGGTGCGAGGAGGGTCGGACGGCCAGTCATCCTACAGGGCTTGCGCGCTTGGCCCCAAACGTATGACAAGCGGCGGACTGCACCCGGCCGCAACGCACCGAAGACAACGAGGGAGCCAGAGCCAGGGCGCGCGCGCGAGAGAGAGAGAGAGAGAGAGGAAGAAAGAAGAAGGAAACCAGTTGCCGGCTGTTCGTGAAGACGCATACATACATCTGTCACTCAGTCTCTATGGAATTCGTCAGAGAGAATCCAGCCTTGCCAACACAGGTTAACCCACAGACCACTCGGATTTCCCTACCTGTCGCATTCCTAGCACACGAGACAATCACATCGTCGCGTTTCCGTCCGGATCCAGCGCATTGGGATGACCGGGCAAAGCAAGTGTGACTGTAAGCAAGCGTAAGCCGTAGGCAGCCCAGCGCAACGGAGCGCTTTCGACGTCGAGCAAAGGCTAATTCGCTACCCCGACTCGATCGGCCTTGGGTCCGGCTGGTGGGCAATTCCACCTCATCTTATTCATGCGAACTAGCATCAAGGATCTCGGGCTGCCAGAGAGCCAGTCCAACCGCCAGTTGCCATGGCGTTTTCGTCTTCCTTTTTGTTTACACCAGGGAAAGCCATTGTTTTTTGTTGACGATATCCCGTTGGACGGTCAAGATCTATGGCAGGAGGCCTGTTGTTGCCCAACCCATTCGGCTCTATTCTCCGCGGGGTTGTCTGAAGACTGCAGCCATCTGCCAGGAAAGGCCTAGCAAGACCCAGGGCCGTTGATAACGCATTCCGGCGAGCTTCATCGACTCGTTATGCGTAGGACATTACCGCAATGCCGTTGCCCGTCGCGATTAACATGATTACGACATGTTTTTCCCCTTCTCCGTCTGATTGCCGAGCTCCACGTCGACAATGCGATCTGTCGCAGCATGATGCCATTTCAATACCAGATATGGTATCGTTGACGTCGCTCTTCTGTGTGCGGCAGCATGCACACACAGAGCGAGGATTGGAGACGCGCCTTGGTGCGGCATCACTTGTCCGAGCAGTCTTTGTCTCTCGCCGGTCGCGATACGCCGGTCGGCTGACTGTATCCGTACGGATACACCAGTGCGGTGTTACGCCCAGCGTTGATATTGAGACTCGAGGCCGCTCCAATAGTGCACAGTCGCGACGGCAAAAGCAAAGTATGGTAAGATTGCAGCGGCTCAGCACGTCCAATAACGCGCATGGATTGTCACGACGACGCTGGATCATGGCGGAGAAGGCCAATCTCGTCTTTTGATCGCCTGTTTCGCCTGTCGGTCCACTCGAGGGCCTTCCACCCCGGCAGCATCTGTATAGGTACCTACAGCACTACAAGGCCCCGGCACGGTCGTCCCATGTCTTGCGCTAAGGGATCCCGGGCAATATCGCACCCTGCGAGCCACCCCACCGAAGGACCCTCATGAGGTCCCCTCCCCTCCGCTTCGCTTGGCTGGTTTCGCTGATAGGTACCCGTACGCGCACCGATTGACAAGGTGGCGCCTAGCAGCGAGCAAAGGCAGCATCTCACTCTCATAGGTACGCAAAGAAACCTCACTGGCTGGGATTCGTTGTCATGTCCGTGCGCGGCGCTCGTCAGTTTTAGCGTCGCCAGACGAGCGCTTTGCGCAGGCAAAGCAGGGAAGCCATGAGATTGTCAGCCAGCACTTGGGAGAAAGGAGCGTTGGACCCTGTTCGCGTCTGCCAATTCTCTTGGTTCTGGCGCTGGGGCTTCTTCAACAACCCATCTCCATAAAACTCATATTCAACGGCTGCTATCGCTGACGATTGATACGGCCTATGCCGCCGCCGCCGCCGCCGCCGCAACGGGGAGAGAGGCAAAGGTGGTCCCTCAATCATCGTGCATCCATGGCCTCCTTTCTCTTCGTGACAGCCGCCGCTTACTATTCAGCATCAAGTATACGAGTCTCGTCAACTCTCTTCTCGTGCATGCAGGCTGCTAGCAGCCTTAACCCAAACATCGGCTAGGCGGCCCCGGTCGAAACAGAGACAGACGGCGACGGTGCCTACCCTACACTACCGACCGTTGAGACGCTGAGGCGGCTTGGACGCTATTTTGCCCGTTCTTTTCCTCATAGTCATAATCCGCCATGTCTTCCATCTACCTGTTTCTTGATTTCCCAGTGTTAGATTGGATGCTTCTCACCACGGTACCCATTTACACATCTAGGACCAGCCGATGGGAAAGTCTGGGGAAGAAAAGATGGACGAGTCTGGGAAACGTTCCTCATTCCAATCTACCTCTGATAAGACAGTTTGGTTGCGCCTCAAACTCTACCGGTCTAAAATAGCAACATCTGAGAAACGACTAAACCGTCCAGCCATCACGCTACGACGGATCTTCCTCCGCGATGCCCAGATCCGTCATGCATTCGGACCCGACCTAGAGGCCAAAGCCATGTTCTGCGCTGCTACTTCCACGAATGGCGCCGACGGCATGACAAGTGTGCCTACACGTACCTCATACATTCCTCCCCGAGATTGCCCTTTACCTCTCCATGCCCGCCCGTATCGGTGTATGTCTTATAACACTAATCCATCAGACTGTCAATCCCCTGTTTGATAGTCTTGCCTATCCTTCTCCGAGCGCCACGACGGACTCCAGAGATGCCCCTCCCATCCCCCCTCATGCCCCCGTTGCAGAAGCTCTCAAATCGTGTCGTCCCCCACCTATTTTCCGCTTTCCAACTCCCATCTCAGCCCGGGCGCGAATCCTATTGCGGCGCCGGCTTGAGAAGCCATGAAACCCCTCCCTTTTCCATGTCGCGACGACAGACTGGGGAAGATGGTTGGTCGTTCCCATCCCATTCCTCGTTCTCCGTCTCCTTGTTTCCTCCCACCTTTTTTGCTACATGCATGCGACGAGTCGACACATCACACATAGAGGAACAGCGAACAGAGAGTATCGAGGGCGGTTTCCCATGAAGACGGAGTTTCTCCGGCCAGGGAGGGGGGGCAAGCTGCATCCCAGGGAGTGCAATGGCCAACAATTATGTCATAATCCCCACCAGCTCGAGGCCCGCGATGCCTCCTGATTGGGACCTCAACGACACCAGAGCCCCAGAACCTCTTGTCGCTGCCGATAGCATGTCATCCTGCCTTCGACCCTTCACTATCATCCCTGTAGACCCTCACTTATAGGCTTCTTCACCCCCACACTCTTCTGCGCGCGTTGAGCTTTCTTTCTCTCCCGGCTCGCTGGCTGCGGCAGTCTGCCATCCTGAAGGAAAGAGAGAAATTTGTGGAAGGCATCTCATCCACCTGGGATCACCCCCCACTGCTACAAACGCCTATTCCCATTCGGTGCCACACCTTTGATCATGCTCACCAACATGCATCATGAGTTCCCCCCCCTCCTCTACCACTCCGCTCCTCCAATATGCCGCGCAGCTGCGCATCAACCATGCGCCGTCCCCGTGGGAAAACAGCACCTTTTGTTTCTTTCTTTTTCCTATGATGCAGTATTGTTATGGTGGCAGGCGCGCGTAGATTATGGTCGTGCTTCAATACTCCACGCACTACCGGCACCAACTACTACATACAGGGGTAGGTAGGTATATACCCCAAGGCCTGATTATTATCTCCTAGTCGCCATATGTCGGGGGCATTCTCTCTCCGCCCCCGGTCACGCTTCACCTCGTTGTCCCATTCCTCCTCATCTGTCATCATCACCATCATCATCATCGTGCATTATTCCCCCGTCGCGGTTCATCGTTGTTGGTCTCCAGGGGCCAGGGTGCTCACGCGCCGTTACATAACCACAACCGCTCGGCTTTCATCATTGTGGACTCTCGAGAGGCCCCATCGTCAAGGGGACGCCTCACTTTGCGAATAGCTGCATGTTCGGAACCGCGACAGCCTCAACGAATCGAATTTGACACGGCGTCAGTTTGAGACCTCTAAGCCGGGACAATCGTAACGGTATCGGTCAGCCGGCGGAGTGGATGGCCGGCCATCTCGTGCGGGTGGTAGCGGCAATGCGAGTGCGTGCGTTCACCTGTCTTCCCAAGTAGACGCTACATGCTTAGTTCGGTCGCTGCTGCCCGGGTACGCCACACCACCAAGACTAATGTATCCGGACAAGCATGCACACACAATGAAGCGAACGGGTGGACTGGCGACGACTACTCATTCATCACCGTCTTCCGCTATCCCGTCGCTCTGCCCTATACCCGGTGTCGATGTTGCGCTACCCCTCTTCTAAAGACTTTGGATGCTACATCCCACCGAGCATTGACGAACCTCTCACATTCTTGCAACAGCACCGACCTTACGCCTTCATGTCGCCGGTGCTCCTCACCGCTTCTCTAAGGGTGGTCGGAGTGGTCGTCCAGATGCAGATTCAAAAGCGAGGCAATCAACACAAGCGGCACCGACGAAAATGAATGCGACTCCATGTCTCGCGCGGTGATTGTAACGCTGACCTCTGTTCCGGGTCAAAATATTCCATCACGACAGTCGCTTGGATAGGTTAGCATCGGCGCCGGCGAGAGCCCGAACAGTCAAGTCGTCCATTCTGTGGGCGCGGCTGGATTGCGCCGCGCCGCGCCGCGCCGCAACACTCTCATGGCGAGTTGGTTCACGGCTGTCCCCTTTCCCCGTCACCACGCACGAGCGACGGCTCGCCTGGCGGTTCTGTCTCTTGACATTTGGTCGGAAGGGCCGAAATCGTCGAATTGCGAGTCAGGCACGTACTCTCTGATGAGTGATCTGATGTCGCGGACGACTCTGCATTGACCCAGGCACGAGAGAAGCGATCATCAGGCACTTGATGCTCGTCAGGGATGGCTCTTGTTGGAGGTCGCTAGGAGGCGGTGTACAGTCGTCTCAGGCCTAAAGACGTGATGGAGGGTGTGCGGGTTGGCAGATGCCGTTTCCTCATTCGACGTCCCGTCAACCCCATGGTCGCTCATATCAGTGAAACATGGGCCAGACCCGAACCAGGCCGCCTGCGCATCCGGTCTTCCAGGTCGCAACCTGACCTGCAGGCGCAGGAATCATTTGACCGTCAGGCATTTCTCCGCGTTCTCACATTCGGGAGGGCCAGACCTCGATGGCGAACGCCGCCCGGGTGCAAAGGAACAGGAGGGATGGATGTTGTGTGCTATTGGACCAAGCGGACAACAATGGGAGCCGACGGTCGACGACCGAATTCCCCGAGGCCTTGAACCAGTCCCGGCGCCAAGGCCTACCAAGAGGGAGCGGCGCTGCTGCGCGCATGTGGCTCTCAATGGCTCAGTGCATAGGACGGCGCGCACGCCAATGATATGCCGGACATACAAGGCTGGACGTCTGGAGACCGGGGACCGCTGACTCGCCATCCAAGAGAGATCGGTCAGCTGTGCGATCCACGTTTGACCTTGAGTCGTTGTTGTCAAGGCTCATCGTTGGGCGGTGACTGCCGAACTTGCGTCGATCTCGCCGGATGAGGACGACGAAGGAGAGGGGGGCTGCCAAAGAGTGACCGTATTTCGCAACTTGCAACTTTGACGTGTCGACTTTCATGGGAATCCCAACGACATGTCATGTCACTACCAATTCGCCGCCACTGGAACGAACTTGGGCGGTAACGCACTACTACAACATACTATACACCGTTGACGCCCGCCAGCACTACTGCATCTCTGCCACCTCGCTACTTGCTAATGGCCGCTGCGGGAGCCACGGCTTTTTCTCTGCGTTCGAGGCTGATGCCTCGACAGAAGCGCGCCAAAAAGAATGGGACTGGACTGGATGGAGGATGACGCATGCATGGCCATGGACTGTTGTCGGTGGTTGTTGGTCGTTGGTCGGCGCAAAGAAGATCCAGTATCCGAAGCAGCTTCGTCTGGACTACAGTCTACAGACACACGAACCTACGAACCTATACGGCACACACCGCACTCCCCATGTCCATGTTCATGTTCCGCTCCGACAAAAGACGGCAAGTCTGGACAGTGGCGCTACTCGCGCAACAAGGTTTTGAATTGCGAATTCCAGGGAAGAAGACAAGGCTGCTTGAACCCTGAAGATCATCAAGAAATGCCGTCTACCGAATGCGCCGAGAGCTGGAACTTTGGCAAACCGGGGGCACATGATTCGAGGACGCAGCCGCTCTGGGATGCGAGGAATGCTCAAATGTTGGACATCTCGACGTTGGCTCGACAGGGGGAAGGGTTCGGCTGGGATGGAGGTGATACGCCCTGTGAACACTCACCGCTCCGTCGCAAAATGCGTCTTCCCCCCCCCTCCCCCCCTCTCTTCCTGCAGACTTGCACCCTTTTTGTTTCTTCTCGTTTTTTTCTTCCCTTTTTTTTTCTTCCCTTCCATGCAAGTAAGACTGTAAAGGGTGGACATCGCAGATGTTACCACCGGTTCTGGATCAGTGTTGACGGACCTCGTTCCACCCACGAGCGAGTGACGCCATTCCCAAGTCGTCCTAGCCCTTTCAAGCGTGGACCGGGCTGATGTGTCTTGCTGCTGTTAATCACGACGAGCCACAACCCGCCCATAAACAAAAAAAAAAGGAGGGGCATCTGGACCCTGGAGCTTCCCCTCGATCTCGTGGGGGATTGGCGATGGCCGTGGGCTGCGGCGACCTAAACGCCATTCCCGCACCGCCCAATTTGTCGGCTGTCGTATCTGTCACACAATACCTACACTTCACTACTCGAGGACACCATTGCTTGCTGTCCACGCTGCAAACAGACGCGTTGAAGCATCTTCGGCGTCAGTTTCTCTGACATATTCCGTCCATTGCGAAACCTGACGGCACTCACTGGGCTCTCCCCCCTCTCTATCTTTGGTCTTGCGGATACGGCACATTTCCTAGTTTCTCCTTTACCCTAATGGAAGCTCATATACGAAGACTTTTTCGTTAAACATCACCGAGCATGCCCTGCTTAACCATTCCTTTGCTTGGGCTGTTCACTTTGTTGTCTAGGAGGAGGAGAGGATGCCATCTCTGCCACTGCGGATACCGAAGGCTTACCAGATCCAATGCTCGCGATGCCACCGTTCCAAGTTGCTCATCATCCAACCAAGTAAGTTCTCTGTGCCAAAAGCCGCCGCCAATGATCGGATGGCCGCCCCCCTACACACTGCTTGACTCTGCATCACATACTTTTAGAAGTATTGCCGGGCCCCGGACCCTGTCTTGCGCTACAAGTACAGGATTCGCCAATCTCCGCTTTCGCACGTCAACAAAACCTAGTTGGCCCATCAGAACCGTCATGAGCTGGTGATCCGACACTTGATGACGGCGGCTTCATGCCGTAGTGGGGGCCCGTCGAGAGGCTTCGCCCACCATGGTCTCATATTTGACACATTGTACACGCTCAATTGCACGACTGACTGACTGGCTGACTGCACTGGGCGTCCTTGGGAGGGGAACGAACGAAGTCTCGCTCATCGTACATGCATACTCGCGCGCGCAATATCCCACACCGCATATGCAAACCGCATCTCTGTGTTGGTGTGTACGACTTGACTTGACCTGACCTCGGCCGACTGTGGTGCAACCCGACCCGACCCTGCACGATACGTATACTACACTCCCCTACCTACGGAGGAATAATGTGAGAATACAATGGACTGGATTGGACTGACCTCGTGTGATCTCTCCATATTCCTCTTCCAATTGGTCTCTCTCTCTCTCTCTCTCTCTCTCTCTCTCTCTCTCTCTCTCTCTCTCTCTCTCTCTCATATCTTTCCGTCTCTCTGCATCAAAGAACCACCTTTGGTGCCGGCGCCCGGGACCGCCATCTCGGAGGGTGGAGAATGCGATCGAGGGACTTCGGCGACCGTTCTGAGCACAGCACCGAGCAGTGGTGTGCATTGGGTCGTCGGTCAATAACCCTGACCATGAGACGAGAGTCGACCGAGCGATGATGACGGCATCGTTTAGAAGATGGGAACTCGTCCAACGACCAGGTTTGACCGACGATGCGGGGTGGAACAAGACTCCTCCTGAACGACGTTTCTCTTCCACCGTCCGTCCAGGTTCTGCCCAAGGATTCATCACCAAGACCCAATTCCGCGCGCCTGGAGAGAGGGGCCGCCGCTTCACTCTTCGCCGTCACACCGCTCAGCAAGCGCCGCCCGGGACAGCCTGTTTCCCCGTCTTTGCTTCTCACTCGTTCTCTATCCATCCTCAAACCAAGTTCTTGCGCCTGCTCCTGGTATTTCTTATTGTTATTTTTGGGAATGGCCTCACCTGAAGAGTCGGGGACCCCGCCCTGGATCTCTTTGCCCCTCGCCCTCCCACTTCGTCTCAAGAGCGAGGAGATCGACACGATCCTGCGTCTGAGACGACGGGATGAACGCCACTTTCTGAATCAACGCTGCGCCAGAGACTAGGAATCGTGCATTTCTTCAGATTGACCAACCTCCTCCCTCCCCGCCGTTTGCCTTCCTTCCGTCCTTGCGCCCCCTGGATTTGGAAAATGTTTGTTGATCAGCCGTGAAAGGATTTCCGACGTGGCCTTCTGGCAGGCAGGGATAGCCTTGCCGCCTGGCCCCCGCGCTCCGCAAACTCTGAGGCTGACTGACCGCCATATACGGATACTGAGTAGATCTCCAGCTACCAGTTTCCCCCCTCTGGTGTCTCCCCCCCCCCCCCCCCCCCCCCCCCCC
>PUHP01000653.1:6549-18878 GCA_006783085.1 Colletotrichum shisoi | reverse complement strand
CCCCCCCCCCCCCCCCGAGATGGATCTGGGCTCTGTTCTGATAGTGGCCTAGCGCCCTGCACCCCACCATCGACGTTCGTTAACAATGAGGGGTCGGTCACTGGCAATTCTCTCTATGCGGCCCTACCAACCGTACACTTTTCAGTGAGCGCACTCACACACACACACTGATTCGAGCGATACGCAAAAGATTAGGACCGGTCATCTCCGCTGCTTACCTCATATATCCGCCGATGTCCGCTACTGACTCATCAACTCTGTTTTCCTATATCACCCGTCAGACGGTACTATCTTAGTGAGAGGTTTGACTGCGGTGGGTTCGAGACGTCACTGCCTACCCATCTTCGCCCACGACAACCCTCGTTTGATCAAAGGCATACAGCATTTCGTTGAATCTCACAGTCATGGCTCCCAAGAACCGCGTCATTATCGATTCCGATCCCGGTGAGGCTCCGTAGGCACTAAGCCGCCGGCGAAATGAATACTCATCATTCACACAGGTATCGACGATGTCCTGGCCATGCTCCTGGCCCTCTCGGCCTCTCCCGAGGACCTCGAGGTCGTGATGATCTCCGTCACATACGGCAACGTGCCATTGCAGAGGTATGCGTGCCGCTGCCCGGGATCGTATACGCACCCTGTATCTTAACTCCCCATAGCTGTCTGCGTAACGTCGTTGCTCTCTTCCACGTGCTGGAGAAGGAGATTGCATGGCGCAAGGAGAACGGCAAGCCCGAAGGCTTCGAGGCGTTGGAGACCTACAAGCCCATCGTCGCTGTCGGTGCCGAGCACCCGCTGGAGGACGACGAGCTGGCCGCCGACTACTTCCGTAAGACGCGTCCAAGGAATCTGAAGGATGCATACACACGCGCACAAACACACCCCCTCTAACCGATTACAGACGGACTTGATGGCCTACATGGCGTCCACGAGCAGCACCCTCACCTGACCCCGGATGACAGGTGGAAGTCGCTCTTCCACACGGAAAAAAACATCGACCACGACCCATCGCCCTTCTCCAAGTACTTCACACCGGCCAAGCAGGTCGCGCATAAAGAGATCCTCCGCATTCTCAAGGAGAACCCTCCCAACACCATTTCCATCTGCGTCGTTGGTCCGATGACCAACGTCGCCCTCGCCGCCGCCGAGGACCCCGAGACTTTCCTCCGCGTTAAGGAGCTCTGCGTTATGGGCGGTGCCGTCCACGTCGAGGGAAACATCACGCCCGTCGGCGAGTTCAACACCTTTGCCGACACCGTGGCGGCCGCTAGGGTCTTCGCCCTGACGTCCCCCACCCCGCGCTCGACGATGCCGCCCATTTCGGACAAGCAGTCGTCCCTCCCACCCTATCCGGCCAAGCTGTCCAGGAGGCTCAAGCTGACGCTTTTCCCCCTCGACATCACCACCCCCCACCTGCTCATGAAGAACTTCTTCACGGAGCGCATCAAGCCTATCGTGGAGGCCGGAAGCCCCCTTGGCCAATGGGTCAACCACTTCATGTCCAAGACCTTTGAGAAGATCGACTCCATGGAGGGCAACGGACAGGAACCTGGCCTCTCTCTGCACGACCCCCTGACAGTCTGGTACCTGCTGACGCAGTCGGACCCCAAGTGGAAGCCCGTCGCGGAGCCCGAGGACATCCGCATCGAGACGACGGGCCAGTGGACGCGCGGAATGCACGTCATGGACGGCAGAATCCGTGCCAAGTACACCGAGGCCGCCCTCGAGTCCAGCGAGTCCAGCGAGGGCGTCGACGTCCTGACGCTGGCCGAGGTCCCCGGCGACACGGGCGGCTGGCTCAGCACCGGCAGGGGCAACAGGATCAACCGGATGGTCGAGTCCCCCGGCGAAGAGCTGTTCGCGCTGGATCTGATGAAGAGGGTCTTTGGTTAGAACGGAAACGAGCAGCCCGTGTGCATGATGTAATGCCTTTCGTTTGCTCGCGTCAGCAGAACAGCACTTCGAGACTAGCAAATAAAGGCTTTTTCTAGATGGAGGAAAAGGCAGGCGCATACCCCGTAGGAACCCAATATCATTCTCTACCAACCCAAACATATTTAACGCCGTTGTTTTGCGCGCGTGTGTGTGTGTGTGTGTGTGTGTGTGCCTGCGTGTGCCTGCGTGCGTGTGTGCCTCGTGGCAGCAGGAAGCTCACGTCGTCCCAACACTCGGGTATCCCGCTCGTGATAAATAAAGTGAAAAGCCACACCCGTGCTGTACTCGAACAATGCCCACTCTGTCCATAAGAGCCCCCGTCTATGGCTCGGGGCAGCTCATACGTGCTTGGTCCCTCCAATGGCGGAGCCCTTGACCTCGGTCCAGTTGATGCTGTCGTCTAGTGCCTCGTCCACCAGGCCGATGGTGCAGACGTTATCGCCCCGGACGAGGTAGAGGCCGAGGGGTACCTGGACCGATGGTTCTCCGCTCTCGGGGGTCTGGATTACTCGCTCCTGGGCGGCGCTGAGGACCTAGGGCGCAAGACGCGTGTTGGCTTGGAGCAGTGACAAGGGGGGGGGGGTTGTGTTTGTGTTTCTGGAGGAGCTTACGAGGTTGGTGGACTGGTCTGCGGCCTCCAAGGTGCCGACAAGAATTCTCGAGTCCGAAGTCACGATAAGGACTTTCTCTGAGGGAAGGGAGGGGCTCGTCGTCAGTGTATACTGCATGCAGAGGGCGTCCACAGCGTGGATGGGGGACCTACTGTTCAGGTAACCTCCGAGGGTCGCCATTGTTGCGGTGGTGGGACGGGAGACGGGGGGAGCCTTTTCTGCAGGAGTCGAGTTTGCTGGTAGAAGCGCAGTATGAACAGTTACGTATCGTTCTCGAGAGTTGCGTTCGTGTGTCGGTGTTTGGGGGAGGAGCCTATTCGCCTGGCGTTGCTCGAATATCGGTCGTGTCGCAAGTGTTTGAATCCACGAAGCAAGCAAGCCAACGCTGGTGAAATTCGGAATTCTGAGTGGAGGGAAACTTGGAGCTCCCAAGCTAAGCCGTTTTCGTCTTGGGCGGCGGCCCGTAAGGACCCCCGGGAAGCTCAACCTGCACTTGGTCCGTGCGCCAGCGCTATCATCTCGTCCCAGACTTAATGTACCTTAACACTATTCCAGACCGTTGACTTGATCTGGTACTGAACACACTCGTCCTTTCGACCCCAACCCCCTCAAATCTCCTCCCTCTAGGACCTCCATCTGTATCCGTCTTCAAGATTGACTGTCGATAATCGTGCTACACCAACTCGCCGCTTTTTCCAGGTCCGGCCAGTATTGATGGCGCACTGCCTTGTTTCCCCGTCTCAATCATTATCTCACAATCGAGATACGCGCTTCCCGGGTTCTCAGACCTGATGCCGAGCAAGTCTCGCCGCCCAATCATCGCAGGTGACCGCCAAGTCACCACCCAATATGGCAATGTGGCAGGCCTCTCAGACCGTTCTAGCCAGAAACTGCAGTCAAGAAGATTGCATCTTCTGCTGTGCCGCACAGCTTCCCCTGTCTAGCCATAGTCACTGGGCGACGACCCCTACCTGGGCTTTCATGCGCGCGATCGAGTGGCGCCCCCGTTCTGTGCTTTAATACCTACCCTGCCTCAGCCCTCATGCCCCCCCGCGACATCGGGCCATGAAGACTTTAAACGGAGGCCGGGACGTCGTTGAATGTCTTGAGAGTTCCCAGGTCCTTATCCCGGCCATGTAATGCGTGGACCGCAAAGCCCTGCCCTCCAATATGAACGCGCCCGACGACGACGACGACGACGACGACGACAGGTCCAGCGGCGGCCCGAAGTACATTTTTGAGCGGCACGAGGAGAAGAAGATTCGGCGTCGGCTGATCATGAGCGCCCTCTTCTTTGACTTCTTCGCCGTGGCGGTCATCATCGCCCTTTGCGTCGGCGGCTGGACGAGGAGCAACGAGGGCTGGGCGACCACCACCATGAGCGAAGATTCGCACCTCGTCACGGTAAGTCGAGACCAGTGGCCCCTGAAAATCCTCTACCGGCGCTGAAACGCGATTCAGTGGTCGGCAGCATACCGTCGCAGCGAGACCGGGCTCCAAAGCACCTTCATCGTGAGCTGGTTTCTTAGCAGCACCTGCTACAGCGAGCACAACAACAACAACGACTTCGCACAGGGCGGCTGCATCCACCGGAAGCCCGGCAGCCCCTTCAACCTCGGCAATATTATGAACGAAATCGAAATCAAACTGGTCGAGACGGACAGTGCGTATTATGGCGCAGGCGTGGAAGGCATGTTTGAGGGCCTGGAAGACGTGGACTTGTCTTCCGCCGTCACGATAACCTCGTCGCGCGACGCGGTTGCCTCCTACGTCGTCTTCTTGGTGCTGTGTCTTGGAGCGTGGATGTGCCACGGCTTCGTCAAGAGGAATTCAATCGCAATCAAGCTCAACACCTGGCGCGTCATGGCATGTACGCAAGCCCTCGCGGCGATCGCGCTGCTGGTCGCCTCGGCTTTGACGACAGCATCCGCCTTGAAGGCGAATGCCGTGCTCGAGAATTACGGGAGCGTTTTCGAATACCACTCGTCAGGCACTTCTTTCAAGGCCATGACATGGTGTGCGTTCGGCAGTCACCTATTCAGCTTGCTGGCGTATTTCGGTTCCATCTTCATGTGGCAGCGACTGCAGCGGCCGGAGCTCTATCCTCCAGAGCCGGAGCCGGAGCCGGGCGCGGTTCCACTGGCGGTCGCAGGGTTTGGAGAAAACCGACGAAACCGACGAGACGCGCCCGTTCACAGGGAGCATGATCCGAACAGCGTCGACGACGAATTGCCGCCCTACTCGAGGGTTGACCCGATCGGTATGAGCATGAGCATGAGTGGGAGAAGGAGCCCGAGGGGGTCCGGGGCACCGCCAGGGTCTGACGAAGACATTGAGCTGGGACCGATGGGAGGCCACGGGGACATGCATGGCGTTGATATGACTGTGCCGGCACCAGACTACGAGCTACACGCGAGGCCGTCGGATCGCGCCGGTGCTTGATGGGGTGCGGAATAGAACAGGATCTCTGGTCTGTCAACATAAAGGCTGTTGTTGTTGTGACAGACAATACGGATACATGGCATCATCTGATGGCAACAGAGTGCCAAACACTGTAACAGACAAAAAAAAATTGCGCTAAGCTATAGGGACGACGTTCTAGGTACTACGCTGTACCGGCCCCACTCCACTGTCACTTCGTCTCGTCACTTTCATCTCAAATTCAAATACGACCGACCTCATCCGACCGCACCTCCCACCTCGCAACTCACTCGCGCGAAATTCCAGTTCCCCCGACAACCACAACTCCCAGCCAGCGCGATGCCGTCTCAAGAAGCGCCCATCATCTACGCGGAGTTGCTTACAAACATCCGCCAGCTTTCCGTCGCCGTCTCCCTCCCCGCTCCCGCAGGTAATCACACACGAGGACTCGTCACGCCCGACGGCGCGACCCTCCAGCTTCAACACGCGGGCGCCCAGATATTCTTCCCACTCCCAGGTAGAGTCCAGGCTCAGGGCGCCGCGCTACCCGCGCCACCGCCAACCTCACGCGCAATTTCATGGCGGCTACCTCTCTCAACCGACGACAACGCCTCCGCCCCCGCGACGCGCAGCCTGCACGACGAGCCCGTGCCATGGACGGCGCCGGACCTAGCCCCGGGCTCCGCCGTGGCATGCAGACGTTGCGCTGCGGCCCTGGTATTGGAGGGTACGGCGCAGGAGTGGAAGGACCTGCCGAGCGAGAACTGGGCCGAGATGATGGACTTTTGGCACTGCCACAAGCCGACTACAGACGACGAGCGCGCCGCCGATCACGAACACCTGACCAAGCGCGGCTACGGTGCCGGCTCGAGCATCGCGGCGCAGCCCGGCGTCGGGATGGTAGACCTCACCTCGTTTCTGTTTCGCGAGTCTGACTGCGCGGGTCTAAAGGTAAGCGGCATTCTGTCTCCTTTTCTTTTCTCTTATGGTTTTCTTGACCATCTCTCCATATCTGCCCTCCCCCTCATGACATCCCAATGACACCCCAATCCTCGCTTTACGCTTCATACAACCAGGGGCTTTAAGAAGGCGGCCATATCGGCGGCTCCGGCTGCCGCTCAGTGATGTGGCCACCGATACCTCGTCCCGAGATGAACTATCCACTCGTCGTCCCTGCCCCGCGCAGGCTTCCTGATGGACCAAAACCTCTGCCCTCTCCTTCTCTGGAGGAGTAGACGGGTTTGGTCCGCAAGGTCGAAGATGGCCCTCTTGCCTTTCGCTAGGGTCTCCCAGAGTCGTGGGAGCCCTGGGATTACAACGAGGGACATATGAATGCGAATTTCGCGACTGCGCCTGGCTTGCCCCCTGCCTTCGCTTCCGTTTCTTTTTACTTACTGTTCCCCTTCTCAGTTCTCCCAGTCCCCGTCCCGTGGCGCGGCATCAGACATCACCAGCTCAGCCATCCTGGCCCGCGCATCCGACCCGCCTCCACGGACGCTTTATGTGTCCTGCTCGGGCTGCGCAGCGCACATTGGCTTCTTCAACGTCGCCACATCGTCCGTCGTCCTGCTCAAGTGGCGCGTATCGTGCCGCACAACGTCGTCCGGCGCGGCCCCCGGCAGCTCCGAGTGCCTGGCCGCGACCCTAATTGCCACACTCTCGCGCTCCGGCTCGTCCAAGTCCGTCGTCGTGCCCGCGTTCCAGCCGTCACACCAGGGCGCCGCCGCCGCCGCCGCCGACGACGACGACGACGAAGACGAAGACGACGATGCGGAATCATCACCGTCACCGCCCGCCCTGCACCTGTGGATTCTCAACGCCAACATTGCCTACGCCTCGTCCCGCTGCCGTGGCGCTGCGCCGCGCTCCGCGATCAAGCTGCTGTACCGCGAGATCCCGCAGGCCGAGGCCGACGCGATGCTCGAGTCCATGACTTCGGACGTCCAGGAGGTCACCCTGCCGTCAGCGGATATCGCCGTCGCGGCCAAGGCGTTGCGGGCGAGCGGCGAGCTACTCCCGCCAGGCGAGCGGGTGTTCAGGGAGTGGAACGTCGGGCTGTTAGACAAATGGGTAGCGGGGGGCGTATGAGCGATGATGGATGAGGGTGGCTGGGCGCGAGCGCGAGCGTGTTGGAGTCGCAATGAGACGTGGTGGGGAGACATGGTCTTGAAATGAGCAAGGTCACGCCGTGTGAACGACAGAAAGGGCAACTCTGAAAAATGATGATCAAGGAGAGAGGGTGATTGGGTGAACGGGGCGACATGATATTTTGCAAATGATACCCTGGTAGACCCTCAAACAAGGGGAACAACACTACGCAGCCTATAGCCTGTTTTAAAGACACAAGTTTCTTAAAATGTAGCATCCATCAATTTCGGATAGAGCCTCTCTACGGGGCGTTTCTAGTGTCTTACTAGCCCGTCCCTTATTCTCGCTCTACTGTGACGTCTTTAAAAGGTTTAGTCTTTTGTTACCTTCTATCTTTACCCTGTTGTTCATCTTGTAGCTCTTTGTCTTGCCCTTTATCATTCTCTACATTGTCATCTCAGTCCTTCTCTTAGTCTTCTCCTAGTCTTCTCTTAGTCTTTCTCTAAATCCTACCTTTTGCCTTACTCTTAATCCTAACCTTTACCTTTCACTATACTTCTTCAAACTGTTCACTTCTCCTTCCACTTTATAGCCTTATCTCTATTTGATCCTACTTTCTCACCTTGATCCAACCCTTGTCTCAATTCCTCCACTGTGTCAACTATGCTAGATGGTTTATTCTGTACCATAAGCAGCTCAAGCGGCACAACATATCTTGGCCTGTCGCATCTCAGCTAGGGAAACAAAACCCTTGTGTGCTTATAATCATGTCAAAGGTCTCACAACTGCAGTGTCCGAGGAAGGAACCATGTGTATCCAGAAGATACTGTTCTGTATTTAGGTGAACACCTCCCCCTCTCCTTCCCCCCTTGCCTCGCCTCTATCCACCAAGGCAGATATCATTATCGATCTAGCGTAGTTAGAGACACAAACCAGTCCAGTCCAATGCATCACCCCTTAAAAAGCAAACAGAGAGGCGCCGCTAGATGTCTGTGAAATGCAAGGTTGTCTTCTCCTCCCTCTTTCTCTCCTCCTCTCTATGCACCTTGGTCATATCCATTCAAAACAAGGCCAACGCTACATCTCCGTTTTGTGCCCAAGTACCGGAGGGGAGGGTAAATGGCGTCTGATCTCTCCCGTAATCATAATAAAAAGTTAAAAAAACTTGCCGCTGTTCGCCCCCTTTTTTTCTTCTTTTTATGCAAATATTTCCAAATAGACAAACACACACACACACACAAGATTATGTGATGGTATAAATACAGCTTCGCCTTTCTCCCCATCTGGTGGGAGGGTACGAAATGCAGAGGACGCATGACAAAAAGTCGTGCGCGTCTTCTCGCTCAGAAAAACTTGCCCTTCTTCTTCTTGGTCGTCTTCTTCTCCTCTCCGCCCCCGAGGATGTCGTCAAATGTCATGGTCGACGTCGCGGCGGCCTCCTGCGGCGCGTAGGCGGCGGCGGCGGCGGTGGCGGCGGGGGTGTGGTCGACGGACTGGTTGCGCAGGTTCGTGGCCGAGGGCGTGCGCGGCATGACCATGCTCAGGGGGCGCGACCCTGCCGAGCTGCTCCGCGCGCTGCTGCCGGCGGCGCCGATGCGCGAGTTGCGGTCGCCCGGCACGCCCTCATCAAACGGCACGGGCTCGAGGCCGAAGATCATGCTGGACCGGTGCGCGCTGCGGTTGGCGAGCTGACGCCCTCCCGGCGAGGCGTTGCGCGGCCGCAGGTGGGACTGCGGGGACCCAGGCGTGGGCGGGGTGCCGGACGAGGGGCCGTTGACGATGCCGTCCGGGCCGGGGAATACGGGCCGGGGCGGCTCCAGCGGGGACATGCCGGCGTCCTGCGGGGGCGGGGCCTCGGCGCCGTCGAGGCCCTCCCACTCCTTGGCGGCCAGCCAGCAGTGGCTGCGGTGGTAGACGGCCTCGACGCTGAACAGGACGCTGTCGGCAGAGAGCTCGACGTAGCCGTTGCCGCCCGAGACCTCGTACCACATCTTGCGGACCTGGCGCGCGTCCTCGAGCCAGGGCAGGTTGCCCATGGGCGGCTCGCACAAAAAGTACTCGACGGCCTCGTTGAAGCGCAGGTTCGGCGCGTCGACGACGAGCATCGGCAGCGACTGGAGGACGACGTAGAGGAAGAGCCAGTAGCCGATGCGCTGGTCCGCCAGGTCGGCCGCGGTCTTGCCCTTGGCCTCGTGCTGCTCAAAGTCCTTGAACTCGGTGAGGAAGGGGATGTTGACGCTGTTGGCGTCCCAGTTGTACGCCTTCTGGAGGACGAGCGTCAGCTCGTGCTCCTTGATCTTGCGGTCGAACCGGGCCTGCTCCTTGGCCGACATGGTGTCGTACGTCTCGAGGATGGCCGTCATCGTGGGCAGCTTCGGGACGTCGAAGGGGACGGGCGGCAGGACGGGGGGTGTCGAGTTGTCGAACTCGGTGAGCATCTTGCGCAGGTTGACAATCGCGGGCGGGTCCGTCGTCTTGCCGGACTCGTCGTCGGCGTTCCCGTCCATGACCCTGGTGGTGATGTTCTCGCGGTCCACGAGGAGGTCGTACAGCGCGCACATGTCGGAGTAGAGGGCCTTCAGCACGAGGCGGTTGAGGCCGCTCTCGGAGAAGGGGTTCTTCTTGCTGCTGGCCTTGGGCGGCCAGGCGCCAAAGCTGGTCTTGTAGTACCCCAGGACGAACTGCCTCATCTTGTTGAAGTGCTTCTGCCAGACCTTGAACCGGATGGCCTTCAGCTCGGCGCTCGAGGTGGAGCTTGCGACACCCGCGAATATTGACGGGAACTCGAACTGCTCGAGCCTGACGTTGACGTTGTGCTGCCGGTTGACGAGGTCCAGATGCGCGCGCTCGAGGCGCTGCCTCGTATAGAGGGAGATCTGCTCGAAAAGCGGCGAGCGCAGGTCGAGGATCGCCGTGTACTTGCCCACGGCGTGCGCGAAGGCCTCGTTGTAGAGTTCCATCGACCTCATGGCCTCGCCCAGGATCAGCGACTCGAGCGTCTTCTCGCGGCTGTGGCGGACGTCGGCGAGCGACAGCTGCTCCATGAAGAAGCCAAAGCTTAGGTCGACGGCCTCGCCGAAGGAGGAGCCGTCGGCGTTGGTGAAGCCGTACTCCTTGAGCAGCTTCGCGATCTGCAGAAACGCCGCGAAGGTGGTGGGGTGCGCCTTGGTGGCCACCAGCGGCTGGCCGGTCAAGAACGCGAAGAGGTTGCGGACGGAAATCAGTCGGTCGACGTCGGCGCGGAGCTGCGGCCCCGGCGCCGAGAGCTGACCGTTGCCCGGTTGCGTGTATTGCGGGGGCGTCGCCGGCAGATAGAGCCTCAGGTCGCCGGGGCTGTCGTAGCTTTCCAGTGGGGGTGAGCCGCCGGACCGCGCGTCATCCACCGAAAGGCTGTCCCGGCCTCCGAAACTCTTCGCCCTGCTCCTGCCAGTCGGCGAGGCGATTTCGGCCTGGATGAGCTCGTTGAAGATGATCGAGTTGATAATGGAAAAGCTGGGCACCTTGAAGGACGGCCCGGCGTTGCTGCTTCTGGCCTGAAGGTAAACGTAGACGTTGCCGTTCTCGTTCCACAGTTCCGGGACCTGGCGGTTGAGTGTGATTAGCCTTCCCCCCCCCCTTTCGTCCGAACCATGCGCCGGCCGCCGCCGTGAGAAAACTTACCTTTTCCGCATTGAGCAGAAACGATGTGTTGTATTCGCCGGGCGTATCGGGCGACAGGACCCACGCCTGGGAGCTGTTGCTGGCGGCAGTGACATCCTGCGAGTTCGATCGCGATCTTCCTCCGCCAGGCAGCCAGCTCCTGCGCAGCCGTCCGCGCCTCTCGTCGCGGGTCGGGCTCTGACTGTCGTTGGACCTATGGGTCGGTAGCGTGTTCTGCGAGCTTCCAGTGTTGGTCCGGCCGCCGGGCGGGGTGGCGGATGTGCTTCTGCCTCGCGCATCCGGACCGGGCGACGGAGCGCGGACGCCCACCATGGGGAACGACGATTTCCGGTTCTCGAGGAAGGAGCTGCTTCGCTTTCTCGGCTCGGCGACCTCCTTTCTCAACTTGGCGGGCGGCGTCGTCTCGGGCTGTGATACGGGCGAGCCATCGTTGGTTTGCGGTACTGGCGGCGTGGTCGGGAGGTGCCTGTCCTTTCGCAGCTTGGCTGGCACGGGGGGCGGCGCCTCGGAGGGCGGCGGAGGAGTGGCCATCATGTCTAGAGAGGCAGGCGAGTAAGCTTGGGGAGGAGAGACCATGGGTTGATCGGCTGAAGAGTGTGCTGTTGCTGTCGTTGTTTGTATTGAAAGGTGCAGAGGTGCGGAGGCGACTTTTCTAGGAACAGGAGGCGGTGCATCAGAGGGAGGAGTGGGAGGAGGCAGGTTGCGGTAGTCGTCGTCGTCGTCGTCGGAGATGGGAGAGACGATTCCGAGACCGAGACCCGAGCTCGTCACAGGCCGGACGGTGGGATTACCAGTCGTGTGGTAAGAGGGAGCGCTGTCGGAGGGAGAGGCGGGCGAGTCGTCGGGCAGCGGTTTGCGGTGAACCGGGAGTTGTTGCTGGTGGTGGTGGTGGTGTTGTTGTTGTTGTTGTTGCTGCTGTTGTTGTTGTTGCTGTTGTTGTTGCTGCTGCTGCTGCTGCTGCTGCTGAAGCTGCGGCTGAGATTGTGTTTGGGGTAGATCTGTCGGTTGGACGATGAGCGAGGGAAACAGAGAAGACAGACGGTGTCCCCAAGACCGGGATTTTCTGTTGTTAGGGGGTCGAGTGGGAACGGGAGCGATGAGCACTGGCTCGGCGGCGGGTGTGTGGTCCTCTGCAACCTTCAGGGACGGGTTTCCGCCGTTGATCTTGGCAGCAGTCGTGGGAGAGTTGACCGAGGTGTCGGTCTGTGATCGTTTCGGGGATGCGGGCGGCTGCGGGCGGGTAGGCGTGTAACTGTTGGCGTCTTCGTGGCCGGAGACTCCGAGGGCGGGTGGTTGTAGCCGATGCTGATTTTGGTATTGTTGCTGCTGCTGCTGCTGCTGCTGTTGTTGTTGCTGCTCGTATAGGGGATCGGATACGCTGTGATGTCTCTTGCGGCGGGCTTTGGGCGAGATTGGGTCGGCGAGGTTGGTTTGGGAGGAAGAGAAAGAGAAGTGGCCCAAAGAAGATTTAATGGAAGCGCGAGAAACCGACAACTTACTCGACGTCATGTTGGGCAACATGGGGCGGTCAGCAGCGGTCTTCGTCTTTCGGTCTCTTTCTCTTTTTTTTTTTTTTTTTTTTTTTTTTTTTTTTTTTTTTTTTTTTTTTTTTTT
>PUHP01000652.1:0-21736 GCA_006783085.1 Colletotrichum shisoi | reverse complement strand
ATAATAATTCTTAACTAACTACTTAGTATCTTACTAGTAGGTTAACTTTGTAATAGTATTATAATAACTGTAGTATATATAGCCTTATAAGCCTAGGTACTATTAGCTAGTAGTACTAGAGATAAACCTTCTACGTTACTAGCTACTACTGCAGAGGTATTAGGCTGTTGTTTTAGTAGCATCCTGTTGTCGTTATAGTTTAATTAAAGCTATTTAGATACTTAAATATACATAGATGTAGCCTTTTTGCAAGGTTACCCCTTAGCTAGCCCCTACCAGGGGGGCAGTACGTGACATCTGTCGATTTCCTATTTACGCACAGACGCGTTATTTAATTTCGAACGCTCCCAACGCAACGCAGTGTAAAGCAGTTCGTGTTTACGTAACAGTCGACCTAGCTGGACCTCTTATTGAGTTTCCGTTACTAATGTTCAAAAAACCTTGACCACCCGCCCTTGTCTTTGAAAACAAGAGAAGGGCTCGAGTCAAGCAAGACTCGCTTCCTCTGGCTACCTACCTCCTACTCAAGAGGCAGAGGTAGAAAGAAGATCCGCCTGGATGACGGCCCTGTGATACATGCATTGCCAGCATTCTTAGTCTGTCTTGGACCACCACTTCCCACCACTTCACATCATCGTAAACAGGCTTTCGGCCTGATCCAGAGAGGTGGGCAACTAATACCTCCAATAACTGCCGTGCCATTATAAACCCAAAAACACAATAGCGTGTGGCGTCCCCGGGGCTTGTCCTCTTTCACTGCAGCACAGTCGACCGGAAATCCTTGCCAGCGGGTTCATCCCGTTTTCTCGAACCGGGATGGAAAGTTCCACTTCTATTGACTACATACGTAATAATCATTGGGGACACGGAATTTTCTTTCCGGATGACTGGCCACCACCACCACCGCCGCCGCCCGGTATGGATTCGACCTCGGGAGAGAGAGAGAGAGAGAGGATCGAGGTGGTGGGTTTCTCTTGCTTTTCTACCCCTGGAGGATCTAATTCCACTTCATCGACGGACTCTTCTGATGACCGGATTTCCCCCCAGGGTCCCTGAGGCCCAAAGGTCCGAACTCGGGGCCGCTGGGGCGATTTAGGCTTCCCTTCAAAAGAGTCACCATCCCGAGGTCCTCGACAAACCTGCTCATGACCACCTTGCTCAAACTCACGCCGACACAGCAGACAACAACAACAACAACAACAACAACCCGCCGCCTCAACTACTGTTCCGAATCCCTCGAAAAAAACGCGGTTGTGGATCCGAGAACCGTTTGTGTGACAATGTGGGACTAGTCGACGAGAACTACAATGATCCCCAACACAACTATTCCCCCCGCGGCGGAGCCCGCCGACGACCAGATCGCCGCGACCGCGAACCAGAAGAAGAACAGCAAGACCGACAGAAACGGCAGCGGCAGCGGCAACGGTCATGGCTCGAGTAGACTGTTCGCCCAGGAGGACGACGACGCCACCAGCGAGAAGCTGGTCGGCGAGATGACCGAGTTCGAGAAGCGCAAGATCATGGCTGGAAACGCCAAGTTCCACCGCCTCGGCTGGAAGCGTCTCGTGGTCGTCCTGATCGTCCAGGCCGTCGCCCTGGGCTCGCTGTCCATCCCCGGCGCCTTCGCCACCCTCGGCATGGTCGCCGGCATCATCTGCTCCATCGGCATCGGCCTCATCGCCATCTACACGTCCTACATCGTCGGCAAGGTCAAGGTCAAGTTCCCGCACGTCGAACACTACCCCGCCGCGGGAGGGCTCATGTTTGGCCGCATCGGGTCCGAGGTCGTCGGCGTCATGCTGGTGCTGATGCTCGTGCTCCTCACCGCCTCGCACTGCTTGACGGGCACCATTGCCTTCCAGGTCATCACGGAGAGCCACATCTGCAGCGTCGTCTGGGGCGTCGTTTCCGCCGTGATTCTCATCCTGCTGGCGATCCCGCCCAGTTTTGCCGAGATGGCCATCCTGGGCTACATCGATTTTGCCTCAATCATCCTCGCCATTGGAATCACCATGATTGCGACGGGAGTCACCAACTCCGCGAGCGAGACCCCGGCCCAATGGTCGGCGTGGCCGAAGGAGGACATCAGTTTCTCCAGTGCCTTCCTGGCCATTTGCAACATCTTCTTTGCATACAGCTTCTCAATATCGCAGTTCTCCTTTATGGACGAGATGCACACGCCGACTGACTACATGAAGTCCATCTGGTCCCTGGGAATTCTCGAAATCATCATCTACACGCTCACCGGGGCGCTCATCTACTCCTTCGTCGGCCCGGACGTGCAGTCCCCGGCCATCTTATCCACCTCGTCAACCGTTGCCAAGGTGGCGTTTGGCGTCGCGCTCCCTGTCATCTTCATCAGCGGTTCAATCTGCACAACGGTTGCGGCACGATATATCCACGGAAGGGTGTACAAGGACAGCATCACACGCTACATAAACACCAAGGAGGGTTGGATAACATGGCTGGCCTTGATCACCGTGTTTACCTGGATCGGATTTGTCGTCGCGGAAGCCATTCCCTTTTTCAGCGAGTTAATCGGCATGGTCTCGAGTCTGCTCAATTCCGGCTTCACGCTGTATATCCCAGCCATGATGTGGTTCATTCTCATCAAGGAGGGCAACTGGTACAGCAAGAAGAACATCTTCTGGAGTATCTTGAACGGCTTGATTTTCATCATGGGACTGATCGTCTTGGTTGGTGGCACGTACTCATGCATCAAGAGCATTGTAAGCTGCATCATATCGTTTTGAGGGAATCCGCACGTAACTAACATCCTCCAGATTGACCAGTACAGTGCCGGGACTATCAAGAACGCATTCTCATGTGCTCTGCTGATTTAAGAGACCATCAGCTGTTTGTAATTCTTTTGGGCCGAGACAAGACGGACGAGCGTCGAAGACATGTGGCACAGTCCTTTCTTGTGGCGGTATTCTGAGATTTGACTGAAGGAACAAGCTGTGATTATGTTAGTGGAGTGTGTGCCACGGCTGTGTTGCTTATAACACAAACACGCAATAGAACGACTCAGACAGAAAGCTAAAAGATGGCGGCAGAGCAAGTAGACAAAAGACTACATGTGTAAAACTGATGTTTAATGGATGAACCTGAGTGGATATCGACTCATAGCTGCTGTACACTGGGCGGTGATCTATGTGTCGACAGTTGAGTCTATGGAGCTCAATTGTGACGCGTGATATGTTCTACCGCGACGGCAGTTTTCGAATAGCAATCCGGTCAACTGCAGCGCGCAAATTTACGCGCTTAACCATGTAAGATTTGTTCGGCTTCGGCGCTCTAGAATCGAGATTGGTTGCACTCAGTTATAGCCATCTAGCCCCAGACTCAAATATCCCACCGTTTACCCACAGTTGGTGGTGGGTGGACTTGTAACCAAGTTCTCTGACCCATGACAGGGTCGTTGCTATTCCCGAACTCGACTCACTTACACTGCAAGACCCTCCCAGGAGGAACGCCTGCCTCGTCTTCTTCTGAGTCTTTTGAGGCTAAGCTGAGATGGATAGGAAGACGACCGGTAAGCCCATGAACCCGAACGATTTGCTAAGAAATCACCAAAACAGGACGAATGAGGTCGATCGCACATGACAAAAACTCCATGGCACGGTGGCATCGCCAAGACCTCTTGGGGCGTTCTGACGACTAACTCCACCACCCCACTTACGAATACCCCCCACATCCGAACATCCCGAAAATCGCGGATCCTTAAGAACATCCCCTTTTTTAAACTATCACAACAATTACCATATATCGCCAAATAACGCCATTTTTTCAAGATACCTTCTTTATTATACTATAAAGTAATACACCAACTTTAAACTCTATTAGGCCCTTTATAATGTAGTAGATAGGCATACTATTAGCTAGGCTACTTATAACTAGGGCATCCCCTATACTACTCTTTATTATTATCTTAATAGTAGGCAAAGCAGAAATCTAGCATAGGCTAACTATTAGTAATTATCCTAGGCCTAGGAGGCTAGTCTAGCTACATATATATCTATCTAATACTCCCTAGGTAGTACCCTTACCTATTAATAAGTTAAAGGACTAGCTAAGCGTATAACAGGTAATCCTTTTTAACCCCTAGGGAGGAAGTAGATAAGCTAATTCCTGCAGCAAAATCTATCTATTAGAACCTATTAATCTAGAGCAATAGATTCTAGGTAATAAAAAGCCTATTCTACAGAGGTTATTTAAGAATTCTTCTATCTTCTAAATAGCATCCCTATTATCTAGGATATCTATCTATCGAACAAATAGAATATAGATAAGATAGGCATTATAGAGGGGAAGGGAGTTAATAGGCTAGTACTAGGCTCTACAGCATTACAATATATCTAGAAAAAACAGCCTAGATCTAAGGTATAAATATCTCTAATTAAGTATATATCTACTAATAAGAGATCTCTATACCTATTAGTTATCTATAAGGGTAAGTTAGTCTGGGCCTAGTAGTTTCTATCTAACCTATCTAAATATACTAGATAGCACTTTACAGCATTAAATAACAGCTAGATAACTAACCAGACTACCCTAGAATAGCTAGAGAAGGTCTTTATCTTAGGGACTATACCTAGCCAGCTAGGTACTACTAGACTACTTATCCTAGACGCCTATTACAGCTATACAACAACAGACTTTATGTAGTAATACTTCTAGAACTAGATATATCTAGTCTATCTACTACTATACTCCTCTACTATCCTCCAGCCTCTAGATATATCTATCTTTAGCCTATTAAAGCAGGCCTATAGGAAGGGGGTTAGATCTATAGATAACTAGGTTAGTAATTTAACTATTGCTAGCAAAAAGGCATTTCTAGACTGTTATTTTAACGCACGCAAAGAAGCAATAACAGCCCAGAATATCAGAAGTAGCTGGAAGTGGACTAGGCTGTAGCCAATCTCTATGCAACACCCTCTATCTAACTCCCTAGTATCTAGGGCATCATCTAGCCAGCAGACCAGCCAGCCCACCAGCCAACCCACCAGCCAGCAATAGGATAAGGCTATATCCATCATCCTATAGTCAACCCCTTATCAGTCTAATAATCTACAGCATCAATTACATCTACTCAACCAGCTAGGTAAGAATGCGCTAGATACCTATACTATCCGTCACCTATCTAGAAAAGTGCAAAAGGGCTATAATAACTAGGCATCTAGACTAGCCTTTCTAGAGCAGCAAGTTAGCAAATTACAGGCCTAGTTGGATAGTCAGCAGCAGAACAAGAGGAAGAAGGTCCCTACATCGCCTAACAGCACTTTTACCACTATATAGGATATCCAGAAGGTAAAAAATCCGGCTGCTAGTGAAATAGATAATCTAGATAAATCCAGCGCATCCGAATTATCCAGCGAAGCCGAAAGTTGCGTATAGGTAGGCGGCAAGCCTGGGGAAATAAGTGGTGATAGTGGTAGTGATGGTGGTAATAATAGGTGTTCGGATGTGGGGGCTATTCGTAACTAGGGTGGTGGAGTTAGCATGTCGAAGCCTCACGAGATTGTGTACGAGTGCTTGTTTCGGGGCGCAGCCAGCTGACTTTTCATCGATATCAAGCCCTTTGTTAGTCCTAGACATAACCCCACGCGACAGCATTGTGGTGTCAGCAAAGGGGGGGGGGGTGTCTTACCTCGAAACATATCTCGACAACCTTCCATGTCTTTGTCCCAGCCCTCTTTTCTCCCTCGACATTTCGGTCTTCCTCCCTTATCTCGTTACCGCCCTGCTGGATCAACGTTTCGGTGCCTAGGGCCAAAGGCCTCCTGGGGCGATCGTAGTCTGTCCCGGTTGCGCCCAACAGGGCCAGAACGCCCTCTTCAGCCCCTTCAATCTGTTGGCACCAATCAGTAGCGTCGGAGACTGGCAGGCATCTGTGGATGACCAGCGAGCTGGGCTTGACGCCAAGTCAATAGCTCAAGCCAGTTCGTAGCTTGAACACCACTAGCCCAGACAGGCAAAATCCGAAGGGTTTCGCTGCGGCTGAAGACAGAAGCAACGCCAACCAGCACTCTCTCCTCGCGATGGGAGAGCTCCGGTTTAAATGGGACGGCCGAGACGTCGCAGTCGGGGTGTCGACGTCGTCCCTGAGGTCTGCGTCCCGTAATCGTAGTACCTCCGAACCTCTTCTCCGCAAAAAGCTCCAGCTTCACCGAGGTGGCCAGCAAGCACCATGACGCGCCCGGCATTGTTCACGACGGCCCTGGGCCTGCTGCTCCTGCTGCAGCTGCTGGGCTTCGCGACAGCGGCGTCGAAACCGAAGCCGAAGTTCTGCACCAAGGACAAGGCCGTCGCCAAGTGCGTCTCGGCCGTCAACAAGCACGTCAAGACGACCATCGTGTCCAATTACTGCTCCTCCGTCCTGCAGTGCCCGCCCGATAGCACGACCACACTCAAAGGCACGGTTACAACGACGAGGACCAAGACGAAGAACGGCGGCGTCGTTCCATGGGTTGAGGCGGTAAGTTGCTGGCAAAACAACAAAAAAGACATTGGACGAGTTCCTATCACACGTTCGCACAGAGTGACATAACCCACCCACCCCACTTCCTGCGCACCCCCACTTCCTCCGCAGCATCCGAAGCATCATCATCACCACTTTCCATCAACTTCCAACTATTACAACATTTTCCATTCTTCATCAAACAACGCCAATTTTTCAAGATATCATCTTTATCACGATATGAAGCAGTATACGGAATTTGAGCTCTAACGGGCACTTAAGGATATCGCTAATGGGCAGAGTATCTGAAGTGTAGCTTGCGAATGGATAGTCCCTGAGTCCACCCTACGACTTCGCCTTTGAGGTGGCTAATCTAGAAACTCTGCTTTTGCTGATATGTAGCGACTATCCTAGGCCTAAGAGGAATATCTAGCTGGTTATATTAGTACCCAGGCTGCCCTTGGTAGTGCCCTTACCTATCAGCAAGTGAAGGGCCTGGCTGAGTGTATGCTGGGCGATGGGCAGCAACTACTAGGGAGGAAGTGGATGTAGCGATTTCTACGCAGAAATCCATCTATTAGAGCCTATCGATCTAGAGCAATGGATGCTAGGTGATGGAGATCTTATTCTTCAGAGGTTATCTAAGGATTCTTCTATTGTCTGGATAGTATCCCTGCTATTAAGGATATCTATTTATCTAACTGATGGAATATGGATGAGACTGGTATCCTTGAGGGTAAGGGAAGTAATGGGCTAGTGCTAGGCTCTGCAGTATTACGATATATCTAGAAAAAGCAGCCTGGATCTAGGGTATGGATATTGCTGGTTGAGTGTATATCTGCTACTGGGTCCTCCTTGCCTCCCTTAGTTATATATAAGGGCAAGTTAGTCTAGGCCTAGTGGTTCCTATTAGACCTATTTAGATGTGATGGGTGGTACTTTACATACTTAGATAATGGCTGGACGACTGATTAGACTGCCCTAGAATGGCTGGAGAAGGTCTTCATCCTAGGGACTATACCTAGCTAGCTAGATGCAGCTAGACTGCTGGTTCTAGATGCTTATTACAGCTATATAACGATAGACTTCATGTGGAGATGCTGGTAGCATCGTATCTATCTGTTATATCTGCTGCTGCACTCCTCTGCTGTCCTCCAGCCTCTAGATGTGGCAGTCTTTGGCCTATTGAAGCAAGCCTATTGTAAGGGGGTTGGATGTTCTCATTGCCGTGGTGACGATCCTCACCTTCTTTTCCGTCCGGGTTGTAGAAGGTCCCGTCGACGCAGACAAGGATCCTCCTGATGCGCGACTTGCCGCTCATGATTGTCGCGGCTTAAGGGAGTCGGACACGGCGTCGATGATTGGAGACTCGAGGCGGATTATCGACGAGATGTAGCGTCGGTTCAAAAGTCGAAACGAGGAGCCAGCCAAGATTCATGAGAAACGGCCATACTCCCCAGCTAATGTATACCATGTCCCGCGTCTGTGGGATCGAGAGACTCGCTGGCCAGAAAGGGCTGGCTGTCGTGTCGTCAGCAGACATGGAGCTGAATAGGCGGACAACCACCATCCCCCTCCCCCAGCGTCCAATGGTCGCGAGAGCCTGTCCTGCAAAACGAAAGATTATCATCCGTCTCTGATTCGCCCGAGTCCGAGAGTGAACCATGCAAGCCGTGGGTAGGTGAGCATGGCTGCATGTCGCCACGCAGGACTCAAGAGCGCGGTGATCAGGCGACCAACCAACGGCCGCCGGTAGGATTCAACATGTCTCGCAGTGGCGGGGAAGAGGATGCATGGGATGGACGGGAGCCTGATGCATGGGATGGTCCGTTCGGCGTGCTTTGTCAAGTCAGGCCATTATCGAGGGATGCTCACCGAGTCCGTCTCGTTGCACTTTGCTGATACGGACAGGGTCCAAGTCTGGTTCGGAGAAGGGCAAACTAGCAAAGCCGATTCGAAGGTGGTTCAGTCAGCCAAGTCAGCCAGACAAGTTGGTTGGGACGGAGTGGCATGACCATGTGCATCTCAAAGATGCGCCCCCCCCCCCAGTATCATACGATGGGGCTGTTATTAATACCGTATACAGCATTCTCTATCAATCATGTCTCATTTTTGTCACTATCCAACACCCATCATACCAATACCCATCATACCAATACCCAGAGTGAGGCCGTTCCGACAACACCAAACAGCATCGTCCCGGGGGCGGCACACCTCACCCCGAGCGCCTCCGCCTCCTCCTCCTCCTCCTCCTCCTCCTCCTCCTCCTGCACCTGTTCCACAAACTGGCCCTGGACGTTGCCCATCGGCCAGTACTCGCACACGAGGTACCACTGCCCGTCGCCGCACAGCTTGCGGCCGCATCCGACGTCGGTGGTGGCCTTCCACACGAGCTGCGTGAAGTGGCCGGTGTCCTCGTCGAACCGGCCCTCGTCAAAGTCGTAGTCGTCGCGCTCGTCGCCCCAGGCCTCGACGCTGCGCGCCGCGTCCGGGTACCCCTTGGCCAGGTTCTCGCCGTAAGGGCCGCCCGAGTGCGCGAAGACGCAGCCGTCGTCGTCGTCGTCGTCGTCGTCGTCGCGGCCGGGCATGTCGTCGAGGTAGCCGGCGGCGAAGGCGGCGAGGGTGTCGTTCCAGGCGACGGCGGTTGCCTTGTGCTCGCCGCGGTAGTGGTTCGTGCTGTTGAGCACGGCGGAGGTGAAGGCCTCGTCCGACGTCCACTCGGGCACGGCGGTCGGCCTCGGGGGGGCCTGGGTGATTGTCGTCACGGCCGTCTGGGCGGATGTGAGCGGGGCGAGGAGGGCAAGGATGGCGATTGTCAGGAGATGCATAGCGTAAGTGAAGCGTTCTGTTCTGATATGAGGTGTCTGTATAAATGATACTTATGGACGTGTCACGGTTGTCTGATGAGATGAGATTGGTATATCAAGTCCGAACATTCGGGTGAACAGCATCCATCAACAGTCTGACGGTTCAGGTCCAGTCCCTGAAGTAGAACAACATGGCAATTATACGATTGCAAAGAGTGTTTGTCTCTCAGTGCCTCAGCATCATACTTCTCTTGGGCGATTGGTCAATTAGGCCTCATAACCAGGTTTTGTCCCCCTTGACCACGGGTTTCAACCAGTCGACGGGGGTTGTCGGTGTGTGCGATGACGCATTCTGTTCTTGGGTGTCGTTTTCCAGGGTCTCGATTTCCATGGGGCCACCAGGCCAATAAGATCTTGGTTCATCCGGAGGGCTTCTGGGGAATGAGGGGGGGGGGCTATGATAGAGCTCAAGGGGCCTCACCGATCATGGGCAGCTTTGGATGTGCATATGCTGCATTTACCGTCTCTTTGCTTCATATGTGAAGGTTTGTCGTGAGATGCTGTCGCTATGTGAAGGCGTGATTGAGTGAGTGAGTGAGTGAGTGAGTAAGTAAATGAGTGAGTGAGTGAGTGAATGAGTGAGCTTGAATGGACTCAGTGAGATTTCAGTCTGTATTGTTGTCAGCCACTAAGTCAACCCCCCCAGCGCGTCCAGGACACTGGGCAGCAGCAGAGAGCCATAAGAGCTATTACGCCATGCGCCATGCGCCATGGGTGTACATGCAATGGGCTCAGTAAGCACACACAGGGGCCCGTTGGATATGGATCGATAACTGCCGGAGCCTCAACGATAGTATTAACTAACGACATGTCTAGAAATCACATTGGATCTTGAAGGGGTCTAGGGTTGTGTCTTGTTGATTTTGTGAGGTGGCGGCAATGAGAGTTTATTGGGAGACATCTGCACTCACTCACATTACAAGAACCGGCCGGGTATGATGACCACCACTCTCCATTTTATGTGGTTTGTCAGGGGGATGAAAAGAGAGGGAAATGTCTATCCAGCCATGCCAGGCCATGCTATGCTATGCTATGCTATGCTATGCTATGCTATGCTATGCTATGCTATGCTATGCTATGCTATGCTATGCTATGCTATGCTATGCTCAACAATACGAACCAGCTATCCAAACACAAAAACAGAGGAGCGAGGGGGTGGTTCTTCACGCAGTCCGCTTCTTGGGGACGTTCTTGAGCAGCGGATGCAGCCACTTGTAGGTGCCCTCGAACGGCTCCGGCTTGGAGATGAAGTCGATGACGCGCGCCCTCTGCATCTTGGGCGTGACGAAGAAGGTGACGAAGAGCCGCTGGACGAACCCCAACGACAGGATGTACCGCGACATGATCCAGTCCAACGTCGACGCCCACGCGTGCATCCTCGTGACGCGCACCGACTCGTCGAGGTCCGCGTCCAGCGGCTCCCGCCTCTCCTTGCGGTACTCCTCGAACAGGCCCTCGAGCGCCGCGTAGTCCGTCGTCGATGTTGTCTTTGCTGTTGTCGTCGTCGTCGTAGTCGTAGTCGTCGTCGTCGTCGTCCCCTCGTCGGCAGCCCCCTCTTCGCCGCTACCACCAACACCACCACCACCACCATCACCACCACCACAGACGAACCTCCGCAGCCGGTTGCACAGCGCGACGACGTCCTGCACGCCGTTGTTGAAGCCGAGGCCCGCGTTGGGGGTGAACTTGTGCGCGGCGTCGCCGACGAGAACGACGCGGCCGCCCCAGCTCCAGTTGTTGCAGATGCCCTCCTCGAGGGCCGCGGCGCCGGCGCTGAGCCGCTCCGAGAAGACGTCGCGGACCTTGAGCGTCTCGGTGACGGGCCAGTCGGCGAAGCGCCGCGCGTAGGCCTCGATGTCGTCCTCGGTGAAGGCGATGCGCTCCGTCGTCGTGGCCGGCAGCTTCTCGTAGAGGAAGATCCAGGCGCGCTCGGTGCCGCTGATGTACATGACGGAGCTGTCGGTCCCCTGGGTCTCGTTGCTCAGGCCGGGGGCCGTCGGGCGCGGGAACGAGGCCCACATGCACTGGTAGCTCGTCTTGTAGGGCGTCACGGCGTCCCAGGTCGCCTCGCGGGACGGGTCCTCGGCGAGGGCGAGGCGGCGCATCTCGCGGCGCGTGGCCGAGTGCACGCCGTCGGCGCCGAGGACGACGGAGCCCGCGTACGACGACCCGTCCTCGCACGTCACGACGACGCCCGTCTCGGTGGCCTCGATGCCCGCGAGCTTCTTCCCCGTGAAGTAGCGCGCCTTGGCCGCCTCGGGGAGGTTGTCGTACAGGGCCTGGATGAGGTGGGCTCTGTGGAACGCGAGAGGGCCTGATCCATGGCTGCAAGGGTGATAGATAGATAGGGGGATGTGGTCAGCAAATCATGGAAAAAAAAAGCAGGCGATAATCTGCATTAGTGTCATCTGTGTGTGTGCATTTCAGGGGATGGGGGAGAGAGGGATATACAGAGTACATACAGAGTAGTAGTATGAGGATGATCAGTGGGGAATGGGTAAGAAGAGACAAGGAGAGAGAGAGAGAGAGAGAAGCGAGAACGAAAAGAATGCTAGAAAAGAGTAACATGAGAGAGAAAGAAAGAAAAAAAGAAGACTCACTTTTCCACCATCACGTCAAAGACCCGGGTAGACTTGAAAACCTGTCCGTCCGTGGTAAAGGCCCGGTTCTCGTACAGGTTGCCGCCGATCTCGGCAAGCTTGTCGAGGATGCCGAACTGGTGGAAGACGCGGAGGCTCGGGGGCCCCAGGACCAGACTGGCGCCGAGGTCCTCGGCCACGTTGGTGCGCCGCTCGAGCACGACAAAGTCGATGCCGGCGTGGTAGAGGGCGTAGGCGGCCGTGATGCCGCTGGGGCCGCCGCCGATGATGATGACTCGGAAGGGATCGCCGCCGGCCATGTTGGATGGATGGTTGGCTGTGCTTGACATGTGTGTGTGTGTGTGTGTGTGTGTGTGTGTGTTTATGTAGTGCTTGACATATGTGTGTTATATGTAGTGGGCTTCAACACGGCCACAGCCGGACATATTCATATTTATACCACGGACGAACAATCTTCGCCATCCATCGGCCCTGAATTTCCGTCTTATGCCACCGCACGCGCCCGAGAATCCTTCCTCCCCACCACTGACACCAGAACGGTCCTGTTCACCGGGAAAAAGGGGGGGGGAGGGGGAGGGGCCAGGCCGTCCAAGGTGGTCAGCATGCGAGGTAACAAACCGGGCTACAAATCCGTTCAGTGGCCGCCGATGAGGGGGAGGGCCTGTGGTCGGTCTGGGCTTCTTCTCATCCTTCCGATTCGCACTTTCGGTCGTTGCCTGGACTCCGAATTGTGCATGGGATCGTCACACCAAAAGCTGGGGACACCTGGCATCCATCTCTGAAGCTTGAGGATGGCTGGTGGTTCAAGTCCGCAGGGCAGAGCGGCTTTTGTTTTTGGATTTCTTGATTAATTAGCCATCAATACCCGCCCAAGGGGAAAACCCGTCCATCTCCTAATAGCCACTTCGGATCCCACCGCGAACCCACCTGATGCTCCGACCCATGCTTCGACTCGTCCTCCGACTCATGCTCCGAGATATATATCATTTGACATTTCGATTACCACGCTTAGTAGGCTGGCTACAGCCCACCTCCCCCCCGGCGGTCGATCGCCTGCGTCTTAACCTGACGCCCGTCTTCTGCCGAGTATATATCCAGATACAGAGTACTTGTCAATACAGATATACCCAACAACTTGTTCCTCGTCTTGGCTAAGTGCAGCTTTGGCTCGGCCATGTCTCACCGTTGGGGAACGAACGCATGGATCAGTAGGCAGCCGTCAGACAGACACTCACTGACTGCTCTGCTTACCCCGAGTCTCCGACCCCTTCCACGGCGGACCCATGGTAGATAGACACTTATCAGGCTGACGCGCTGCTGACGGTTACTAGCGCTCGTCAGCAATGTCATCCATAAAAATGATTGCCGCCATCCGCTTCGAGCTGGTATTGCCTGTGAAAGGGCCCCATGTGTACCCACCACCCATCACCGAACCGAGATCCATCGTTGCTCGAGTCTTTGGGGAAGTGTTTAAGCACGATTTCTCACATTTGAAAAAGAGCCGAGCAGTAGTCAGTTGAATCTGGACTTTGCACATGTCATAGCTGCCGAACTTGATCAACACCTCGACCAAGTCGACGTCTCAAGCTTGACTGAACAGCTAGGAAGCATGAATGAATCGGAAAGCAACACGTGCCACCTCTGACACACGCAGGATTCGGACTGCAAAAAAAGACTTGGGTGAGGATTGGTCCACCAACCAACCTTGGTGATGACGAACTAGTCCACATTAAGAAGCTAGCTGAATGCTGGCGTGCGCGTCGTATCCTGTGTAAGCCTATCGATATTTCCCGTCAACAACGGCAACTTGCTAAATGGATGCAGTACTTTGCCTAGTACTGTTGATGGAACAGCTCTTCAGACTCTCTTTAGATTCCTAACTCTACAGAAAAATGATGCCAGATGGTTGTCATCATCGCCCACGCTTCCATCTTGTTCACTTTCCTAGGCCAGAAACGATGCAACAACTAACAGTGGTTGTAGTGGAACAAATTCGCAGGTTCATACCAACAGCTTGTTGCAACACTCAATCTTGATCAAAATTATACAGATAGATAGACTGACTGGGCCCATATTTTTTCCAGCAAACCGCCATCAGTGATCACTTTCATGGCGCGGCAAAATGACCTACGTTGGTACTCGACGCTGCGCCAGGCGAGTATATTGACCCCTTTTGGTGAGTTTTCCTAACGACATCACTAATCCACCAGAGAATATCTGAATCTTAACTATCCCAACTTAAAGACTTGCGGTTCTTACTTTCTCTCTCTCTCTCTCTAACGTCCGAAACGTTAGAACTACGCCATCATGTAGCAGACTCTGGTAGAAAGCTACTACCACCGAAACGACTACGTTCCTAGAGGCTGTCTATCGCAAGATGAGCAAAGATATAGGCCGTAGGAATTCAGGCAATAAAGGCAACAGACATAGGACTGGACCAACTCTTTCCATTCTGTCAAAAGGCGCGACTTGCCCGATCAGGCCCGTGAGCTTCCGTCTGGTCACTGAGACTGCGACAGGACCTCGTAGCCACCACATCATCTTCCCTCGTGGCATTGCCAAGCGTTGCACAGTGACGACGAGAAAGCGGAAGGCAATAACATCGCTCTTCGCCCTGCAAAGCCGATCAGTCACCTGTCACCAATGTTGGTGGATCATCCCGTAAGCCAGGCCCTGGTCTCAGACGCACGAGCAAGGGGCCGGAACTCCATAATGGCGAATCCAAGTGATGCCCAAGAGCTGGCCTGGTCTGCCTTGTTTTGTCATCTTCAGAATACAAAAAAAGACCATGTGCCTCCGTTCAAGGGAAAATGGGCGCCATATATTCCTCAAGTCAGAGAACCCAACAAGTCAGACTCAGACGCTGGCCTCGCTTTTCAACGATATCCCGCCCGCCCCCCCAGGTCTATCAAACAAGGTGGAATCCACATACACTCGATGGATTTGTCTCGTTCTATCCCCCTGCCGTTGGCCGGCTATACCGTTATTGTGAATTACATCTCCCTCTGCCTGTGGCAACCCCGAGTAGCCATCTACCAAGACGACTGTCCCCACAGAGAGACCGCGCATCTTCCCTTCCATGGCCGGGCCCGTCGTCATCGTCGTCTGAATCGATGTCGTTGATCCACTCGTGCTGGCGGAGTGCTCGCTCCGCCACCGGGTACCCATCGTCGCCCCGGAGCCAGCAGAAGATGTTTCTGGTGACCATTTCGGAAATATCGTCGCCGTCCTCCCGGTCCAGACCGCCGTAGTCGACGGCTAAGTCATCCACCTCAGCCACACGAGACAGCTCCGAGGTCTTGAATCGAATGACGGGAGCGTCATCTGCGTCGCCATCACCGCCGGCCCCTTGCTTGACGTTCCGGCTCCCTCCTTGGCAATCCCAGGCAAAACCGGCATAGACCAAACGGTGAAGGGCCGGGCAGTGCGTGTGTTGACGGACGTCGAGGTCTGCGTCTTGCAGAGCGGTATAGCCGAAAGGGGGAAACGGGAAGAGGGGCGGAGCGGCGTGTGTCGGTCCGTGTGCGAGGTACATCAGCCTGCACTCGTCGGCTCGCGAGATGTCGGCAGCGGCGGCTGGAGGAGGCTTGGGGACGGTCCCCTGGATGAAGGAGACATGCGTCCCGGTCCAGGCGGCGGAGCTGAGGTCGGTCTTCCACCAGCCTGCCCGAGCGTCTTGGACGCAGCGCGCCTCGGCGCCCGTGACGAAGGCACCCAGCCAGAGGAACGCGAGGCCGGGATCACGCCGCACAAACGTCCGCAGGCGGAGCTGCGGCTCCTGCGCGGCGTCCGAGTCGAGGAAGGCGAAGGAGCCCTGCAGCCAAGCTCCGCAGAGGTTGCAGTCGAGGTCCGGCTGGAAGAATAGGCTGCTCAGCAGGGCTTTGACCCCTGTTGGATGGCAGCTGAGCGCCAGAAGCCGGTCCAGCGGTTGAGGGTGCTCCTCCTCGCCGTCCTCCTTGTCCCGCGGCAAATATTCTTGGCCACACTGGGAGGAGGGGGCGGCGGCGGCGGCGGCTGCTGCTGTCGGGGTACTATCGCGCCGGGGTTTCGGGCACGGTAGTTCGATTCTTGCCCCGTCGAGCTTTGCGATTGGAATCAGGAGTGCTGCGGCTAGGGCAGCTTCGCTTAGGCGTGAGATGGCGTGAAGACAGCAGTATTCTGATAGGTATCGAATAGCCGTCCTATATGGTGCAGGGGTGTGCAGGGAGGGCGTCGCGGTCGTCGTCGTCTTTGTCGTCCTCGTATTGGTCGTCCTCGCTGTTGTACAAGAGCGAGTTGGCTTTCCCTCGGCTGGAACAACGACGAATGGCGTGTTGCATGAGACTGCGATGGACCATGGCGAACAAAGAAGTGCGCCTTTATCGTTGCGGATGGTAGCTCGCCAGCCGTTGAGCGCTCCTGTTGCTCCTGTTTCTGTTGACAGAATAGCCGCCCACCATCGGGCAGCATCTTGGTCGACGTCGCCGACCTCGACCACGATGGGTTCGGGTTTCTGCAGCCCTGGTCCCGGTCCTGGTCCTGGTCCTGGTCCTGGTCCTGGTCGCTCCCCTCCCCCATCACGATGACCAGTGGAAACCGGGGACGGCGCGTGGGCGTCTTGGTTGTACGTGGGCTCTTGGGCTCCAGGAATCAGCTCGGCCCACCTCGCCGACAGAATGTAGGCCCAGGCGAGGAACAAGACCGGGAAGTGGTGACTGTCTTCCCTGGCGAACAAAGCTGGAAGGTTCTTGTCGAGGAGGTCTTTGTCTTGTCTCAGGACAACCTCCGTCTGGCGATTCCACGCCACCTGCATGATAATCTGTTCGTGGAAGGACGGGAGTCCGCAATGAGGATCCGCCGGTGATGTGGTGGTGTTCCACGTCGATCTGCCGCTCGCAAGAACCACGTTGGAGAGGGACTTATCGAGAAAAAGGCGGCCCGGGAAGTGAGGATGGTTGGGGAATGCGGAATAGATGCTGCCCAATTCGAAAAGACTGTCCTTCACCGCCGCTTCCTCCTCCTGCCACAGTGCAGCCCAGGTGCGATAGCCTCTCTCGTAAACACCTCGATAGGCGTCTTGGCTTGGTCTGACTCCATCTTCCATGGCGCGATGATGAGCAGGAGAAGGAAGGATGAATGCTGGGCGCAGCGGCAGTGGTAGGTCAGGCGAGATTGTTTCATGAGCGACTGGAGTCCTGACGGGGGAGAAAAGGAAAACAGATTGTGGTGATGGCGCAACAGAGGAGAGAAGATAATGGAACAGATCGCTGGTCGACAAACATGCCGCATCGCATTCATTTAAGCGAATGCGAGCAAACCATCACCCCACTGGCTGAATATGTACTCCGTATCTCAATTGCATATGGGGAAGCCGCATAGAAGGGTCATATCAGGAGAACCTGCATCCTCCAAGGCTGCAAGCAAAATACCAGGGTCTGCGGCGCCCCCTACCATCGACTCATCCACTTGGGAGGATTTGAACGTCAACAGGATGTTAATGTTGCTTGCAGGGAGTGCCCTCGTCATGGAAGGGTTAGTAAGGCTCAGAGCTTCAAACAGGGCCCTGTTGTCAACAAGGACAGCGAGGGAAACTTTTAGATGCTAAAAGAGGGGATATTCCGCAGTTACTATGACACAGTTAATCTTGTAGACGGCTAATGGTGCGTGCCAGGAATGTTTTCTTTCTCCACACAAGACGCGCCGTCTAGCCTCTTTGTCTTTCAAGTTGTATTAGTCAAGCTAGATTAGGCTGGCCCTGTATAGCAACTGCCTGTACACGCATCTCTACCCCGTTCCAGAAACAGTCGCATCTACTCAAATTCTTCGTGGTTAAGAATGCTACTCATAGGATGAAGAGTTGAGAGGGTGGACAAAACGCAAGCGTCAAGTGACACGCAATGCTCCGGCAAGGCGCATGTAGTAGAGAATAGGCTTTACCTGCTTGGAAACGACACAAAATAGACCCAGATCCTCAACAAGGAGAACGAGGTAAGAACATAGAAACGCAATAATCATCCGGCATTACCAAAGCTGGTCTTAATCGTTGCGGCCCGCGTACCATGTAACGGCTCACGCGGGAGAAAAGTAAGACCGGGGACCCACTTATCGGCCCGGCACCCGGAGATAGTGGCGGCGGCGGCGGCCGCGGCCGGGGAAACGATTAGACCTACTCCGGGGCATGAGTGCGGCAGTCGACGGGCTTGATATAGCCCTCAAATCACTTTCTATATGGGCCGGCCCGAACGGTGGACCTTGATGTAGAATTACTCTGTTTTTTGAGGAATTCGACATAAATCATCCGCCGTACTTTTACTTTTACACCGTCGCCGCAGTATGCCTCGGCGCCGACTTACACACACACACGCCCATGACCAGGTGGGAGAGGCCGAGGTCCAGCAGCTGGCGGGACGCCGCGAGACCGATGCCCGCATTGCTCCCCGTGACGACGGCGATCTGACCCGCGAGGCGGAGGCCGGCGGGCAGGGGCTTGGGAGCCGTGCGCTGCCGGGAGAGGAAGCCCTTGAAGGTGGCCTCGGAGGAAGCGCCGGCTTGGAGACCCGACGACATGGTAGCTTTTTTTCGTGGATAAGGTGGGATGGATAGGTAGGTAGGTAAGTGAGTAGGTGGGTTATGAGCTGGGATGAATATAACAAGGGTTGGACTGGGAGAAACGGCGGCAACGGGGAATGCAGATGGGTTTATAAGCTTGGGTTCGAATCGACGGTGGCGGCGGTGGAGGTGTTGGTGGGGCGTTGGTGGTGGTGACACCGGTGTTGATATGCCAATTCTCAAGTCCGAGCCTCTTTCGTGCTTCTCAACGACCCGAGAAACAATGAACAGAACTGAATGGAAGGATGGTGAGACCCTTGACAAACCCAACGATGGTCATCACCTGGTCCAACCACGCCAGGGTGGCGCGTTCGCAGCCTGGTCTGACAACAAGTTCGACATGTCGACATGTCGATAATCTTGACACACTGACAGCCTGGCCGGGCAGTTCAAGCCCCTCCCCCCCGATGCGAGTGACAAACAATCCTCTCGCCAGTTCCCGCATGTTGAGCCGTCCCCCCCGTATGTTGACTCTTACGGATCAGGCGGACCAATCATATGACTTTAGAGCATTGCCCGTTTGTGGGCAATAATCGCAGAGAGGAGACAGAGAGAGAGAGAGAGGAGAGAAAGAGAGAGCGAGAGAGAGACAGTCACACACCAATCCCGCCGCCACAGGCAGCAGACTGACTGTGCCGCGTTGCCTGTCACTCCCCCGGCCCCCTCCCCGACCGGTTCCCCGATCACGAGACGCCGAGAGGGAGTAACCAGTATCCAGAACGGACAAATACAAGGCCAGAATCCGGCGTAAAGTAGCTGCATGTGTGTTAGCCTGCGACAACGCCCGTCCGCCGCAATGAAGGGGGGAACCGTAAACAGGGCGCGAAAGGGCGGGGTGGGGGGAAAGGGGTCTAGCAATCATATCAGGGCGTTCCAATGATGGAGAGGGAGAAGAGGACATGGGTCAACCGGATAGACATTTGGGGGTTGGTTGGTTGGTTGGTAGCACAGCTACTTTTGCGGGTAAAACATGATGGAGCAGCTATCTGAGCTGAGTATCCGTACTCTTATGTTGGATTTACCCTTTCAATATTCTGATAATATTGCATAGACAAGTTTCATAGAGAGGGTACGGATGCATTGGCAGATTGTATTAGTCGGTCCATGTTATGGCCAAAATAAACGCACACAGATACAGGCCTCGATGCCTACATCCACATGCATCCACATGCATACATACGCTACGCTACGCACGCACATGCAGCGGCACAAACAGGATGATGGCATGGCATGGCATGGCCACCTCCTTTCCCTCTTCTCAGCGTGAGCCGCCGCGCCCCTTTCCCACGTGTGAATCAACGTCCCAATAGAGACTAGCTAAAAAGGACTGGCGTACTACTCTGTAAACAGAGGCGTCTGGGGGGAGGGGAGGGGGAGGGGAAGGCTCACCGTCCCGTGTCCCCCCCCCCCGTCATCTTCCTCCTCCGCCAAGTCTCACCACCTCCCGGCCCATTCCCCATATCCTTAAAGCAACACTGCCGTGCTTCAAGACCCGCCTCAGCAGCGGCAGTCTCGTGTCAGCTGGGGGTGGGGGTGGTTAGTTCATGAGCCAAATTGTGTTAGGCTACTCGGACCAAGCACATGTTTTAGTTTCTTAGTGTGTTTGTTTGCTTTGCTTGCTTGCTTGCTTGCCGGCTGTCTGCGCGGGGCGCTTGACGCATGCAGTGTTGTTCATTCTATGCACTCCATGAGACCCTTCAGGATTCATGAAAAGAGAGACCCTTGATCAATGCTGAACCCTGCTACGTAGACGAAGAACCGTGATGCAGTGTGGTAGTGGCCTGAGTGTGTGGGGGGGGGGGATGTTGCATTGCAGTGTCTAGACTCGCCCAAGGCCTACTAATAATTACTGTATGTAAACACAGATTCCCAAAGCAGGGTATACCTCCAGAGAGACATGTACGCGTGTGTGGGCAGGAGACCAATGGTCGACGGATCAGACTATCAGTCAATGTTCAGGTGAACCTTGCGGCATCCAAACAACATCCCTTTCCTTGCAACGGGAGGGCGTCATGGCTACACCACCACCATCGGCGATCTCGACAACGGTCTTGCCGTCGACCTGAGCCTCCTCAACGACATTAAGATCAACAAGGGCCAGAAGACATTGACAGTCGGCCCCGGCGTTAAAGTGAACGAAATCTTGGACCGCATCTTCCCGGCCAACATGGCGTCGGCCTTCTTCAAGGCGGTCGAGACGTACAGCGGCCGCATGCCGGCCGAGATGGCCTTCATCGCCATCCAGGTCTACGACCCGGCCGCGGGCCAGTCGCAGGTCATGACCAACTGGATCTACGTCGGCCCCGGGGCCGACGCGCGCCGCGTGCTGGCGCCCATCCTCGACCTCCGCCCGCCGTACGCCGTGTCGTCCAACGTGGCGGCCAACAAGCTCACCAACTCGACCTTGAGCGGCTTCGGCGCCGCTATGTGCCAAGAGGGCGTCATTCGCGACATCTACAGCGTCAACGAGCGCAACTACAGCGCCGCCACGTGGGACAAGACGTTCGAGAGGATGGCGCGCTTCTTCGAGGACAACCCGGGCGGCCGCGGCAGCGCGCTGCAGTACAAGCGCTACCCAAACCAGGCCATGTCGTCCGTCTCCAAGGATGAGACGGCCTGGCCGTGGAGAGACGCTACTGGATACTTGTGAGTGTGCAATTTCTTATCTAAGAGCGCGAGGGGTATTCCCCCTAACCTTTAACCTTCAGACCTCGACTCTTATCTCCATATCCAATACATTCTTTTTGTTACGAGTTAGAGCATACAGTAAGGTATAGGAGAATATAGGAGAATATAGGAGAATATAGGAGAAAGATGCTTAATTCTAGAAATAAGGAAGGGAACAAAATACTACTAGATATATACATATAGGCACGTAAAGGAGCACGTAACAGGACTAATTTAAGGAGCTTCTAATATACAAAGATATTCCTATAATACACCCCCTAATTATTTAAGTAATTAAGTAATTAAATCCTTTATACTAGCGTATAATAGCTCTTTAAAAACAATCCCTTAAGTACTTATATAATTAATAAAAGAGTATAATTAAGAATAGGAATGTTATAATACATTAAATTAACTTTATTAATAGTTTTATTTTTATTATATAATACTCTCCTAAATAGGTAAGGGGGTAGCTAAAAGTAGTATAAGTAGTATATAAGTAAAATTCTACTCTACTTATTATTATTTTCCTTTCCTTCCTTCTTTATACC
>PUHP01000651.1:0-21339 GCA_006783085.1 Colletotrichum shisoi | reverse complement strand
ATAATGCTAGGGTAGCCCTTAGGGTTGGCATCCTATCCTAGGGCAAGGTTATTAAACAATAGAGGAAGGATTAGGATCTCCTTAAGCAAAATGCCCTCCTATCCTATACTAAAAGACAAGTTAAGATAACAGATAGGGTTATTATAGTTAAGTAGATTAGGGAGCAGCAAGATATACGTATTAATAAGACTGCTATAGAGGAGATTAATAAGAGTAGTAGAAGGATAAATTAGCTGCTAAAGGTATTTTAAGATAAGGCTAAGAAAGGCTAACCTAAACGATAAAAAGGGAAAAGCAAGGCTATTTTATAGCCTTTACTACTAGAGGATTCTTAACTATCCTAGCTAGTAGTTAATCTAGCTACCTTGGATCTTATTACTAAGTAGGATAAAGCATCCTTTAACAAGAAAAAGAGGAAATAGGAGCTAGGCCTATTACTTCGCCATATACCTTATATTACCTAGTAGGCATAGGAGCATCTATACTACCTATTACTAAAGGAGATAATCTAGTAAGATCCCTTTTTTGACGATGCCTAGGTACCTTTTGATTATAATAATAACTTTATCCCTCTTAAGGATCCCCTTGTAGAGATATAGGCTAAGCTAGGGATACCTTCACAGGAGCTAGTACTAGCATCTTTATCTAGGTTACAGATAAAAGGTAGCAATACTAGTAGCAAGAGTACCCTTAAGCATAGTATAGAGGAAGTATTCTCCTTATTACCAGGGTTAGTAGTCTTCTAACTTAACAAGAGGACTACTAGTACCTATACTACCTTACATATACGTCCCTTTAGCACCTTTAAGGACTTAGGTATAGAGGGAGACTTACAGAGGGATTCACAGAGGGATTCTAGTAGTATTGATTTTAACTAATAGGCCTAGGACTTACAGGAAAGTAATAGATGTAAAGAGAGTAGGATATCATTACTAACCCTAAATATAGGGACTTTAAACATTAAGGTACCCTACAGCCGACATCAGTAGTAGAAAAAAAATATACCATTCGAATCGCAAGAGCTAAAATACCCTACTATAGTATTTATTTATTGTTTGCTTTATATAGGCAATTGTTGTAGTGGAAATAGTCTATTATACTATAGTAAAAGTAATGTTGTTAGTCACAGATAAACTCGTGGTTAGAGGTTAATTCGCCGAGTCTATGAGGAACGAATAAACGAGGCTGGAATTAAAGTGGACCGAGGGGTACTGGCTATACCACAAACCTAAATCACTTGTTTCTCGACAGTACCCCAAATCTCACACCATTGTTCGCCCTCGCACTACCCTTCCCATCCCTCAATTTAGCGCTCTTGAGTGATCCTTGCTCGTCGTTCCTGTGGTAGTGCTCAAACTCACTTCCATCTCTGAAAATGACTACGGAGGACCAACACCCACAGGGGAGTCCGAAATGGGAGACCGCCCCTGAGCTCGATCCCAAATACGACGACTATTACCTAGGAGACTTCCCCACGGTCGCCCGCATCGGCGAACCCCGCGATGGCGAGAGGGGCTACGCTGGCCATCTCAACGACATGCAGAAGGCTCAGCTCTTTCAGCTCCGATCCTTGCTGGAGGCTGAAGGACACACTGAACGCCTAGACACGCTGACCATGGTATAGAGTCCTGGCATAAGGAAACCGCATTACGCTAACAGCTATCATAGCTCCGCTTCCTCCGTGCCCGCAAGTTTGACGTCAACCTGACGAAGCAAATGTAACTCCTCTATCCGCTTGGCTGCTGCCCAGGAGAAAAGAACTGACTCTTATCCGCGGTGGAGGTTCATCGACTTCGAGAGCTGGCGGAAGAAGTCTCTCCTCGATGCTCTGGTGCCAACCTGGGACTATGACGAACGCGAGGCAATGTTGAAGTACTACCCTCAGTACTACCACAAGACCGACAAGCTAGGAAATGGTCCCTCGTTCTCATCAAAGGCGCTAATGGGAGATTCGCATAGGACGGCCGCCCGCTCTACATCGAGCACCTGGGCGGGATCAACCTCACCGCCATGCGTTCCATCACCACTGACGAGCGCATGCTGGACAATCTCGCGGTCGAGTACGAGAAGTGCGCCGACCCCCGTTTCCCTGCCTGCTCCCGCCAGGCTGGAAAGCTCGTCGAGACCTGCTGCACCATCATGGACACGAGGGGCGTCTCTCTCGTCAAGGCCAGCCAGGTGTACGACTACATCAACAAGGCCTCCGTCGTCTTGCAGAAGTATTATCCCGAGCGCCTCGGGAAGCTCTACATCATCAACGCCCTGTGGGGCTTTTCCACCGTCTGGAGCTTCGTCAAGGGCTGGCTCGACCCCGTCACCGTCAACAAGATCCACATCCTCGGCGGAGGCTACCAGAAGGAGCTGCTTGCCCGGATCCCCGCAGACAACCTGCCTGTCGAGTTCGGCGGTAGGTGCGTCTGCGCCGAAGGCTGCCAGAACAGCGACGCCGGCCCTTGGGGGGATCCCCAGTGGAAGCAGGATGCCTGGTGGGAGAAGAAAGATGCCATCGAGAAGGCTAACGTGGCGTTGAAAGGCACGGCCAAAGACCCTGCGCTAAGAAACAAGAGTAGATAGATAGAGTACCGGTATTGCTGGCCATGTTCCCCCAGTCAGTGTTGCCATAGGCCAGCGCGAATCTGGATGTCGTCGCTGAACTTTTCGTCATGTCCGACGCTGCATCCATGGATTCATCACTCATTGATCTGATGAGACTGAACCGGAAGTCTTCGCGCATCGTGTTGGAGTGCTCGGTCCGGCGTAAGTTTAGTTTAAGTAATATTCGTAAACAGGTCCAGTTGTGCCCATCGATTTATTGCCAAACGTGGGGGGAAAACTCTCAACACCCCAAACAAATGATAATGATGCAAAGATAGAGAAATGCAGTCGCCGTGCAGTAATTCTACCTCGGAAGAATTTAGCGTTTTTAAACCTTCTAATTAGGCTTATTTTACTGGGTAGATTTGGCTTCATTGAGCCGATCATGACTATTAAACAACGAAGTTGCAGTGCAGTCAACTTTGCAGCTTCTTTCGCTTGGACGCACAAGATGAGACCAGGGATGGTACTTGGTTGGATTCGGTAGGTCATATTACCTCTCTCTTTTTTTTTTTTTTGCATCATTCATGCTCTTCAAAGTATTAGTTTTGTTTATATCAATGAAGCAATGTGTTGTGTTTCTTTCAAGCCCCCTTACCCCAGTAGCTTTTGACTCAAGTCGGGGGAGCCGCGACTCAACAATTTCACTTGATTAATCGCGAGAAAATAGCCATTAATACCTAGGTATATATATAGTTCGTTGTGTCGCAACAACCCCAGATCAGCTGGCGCGATCGACGCTGACAAACCCCCGGTTGACGCTCGCAAAAGCGCGGTCAACGGTGGCAGAGGCGCAGTCCAGGATGTTAAACCAACCCCAAGGATAGAATCGTCGTTAATGCAACCTGCTTGACTCGAAGTTGTTTACGCCTTGAAGAATTACAACTTGCGCTGGTAATAATCAACACCTCGAACATCATCAAAGGAGTTATGGTAGTTGGGCATAGCGAATCTAGAAAATTGCCTAAAGAGAGGGTACAGAAGAATATTTGAGTCAAAACTGTTGCTATTCTCCTATGGACAGCCTAGAATCTGAATGGAAGAAGTGGTTCACGAGGAATCGTCCAGCTTTGAGTCGAGCCGACAGGGCGTACAGATCCCCGAATTCCACCATGTCGTCTCCAGTTGACGACAGCAAGAGGTTTAGTGCCGCCAAGTAGATCTTGTTCCCTCACCACTGGCAAGCTCCGCCGCAGTGAACGCTGCCGTCCTTGGAGGTGCCAGAGAACCGCCCAGCTCGCCGTGCCGACTACATAGGTTGGAGCCGATCATTTCCGCCCCAGTCAACGCCCTTGTTGCCCCTCGGGAAGTGGACGGTGACCCTGCAGCCCAGGCCCCTTCTGCCGGGAATCGCCTGGCTGCTGGACCACGTGGATCTCGTAGTCGAGGTCAACCAATACCCTTCAATCTTTGGCTGTATCGAAGTGCCAACCTTGATTAATTACACAAGACAAAGCCTTTTATTTCCCGTGACGGCCGTGACGGAAACGATTTCTCCCGTCCCACAAAGGTCCCCCCCAGTTGTCGCGAGTGTTGTGTTCGACCAATGACAGGCTGTACGCCTCACGCGTGAACAGGCTGATTAACAGGGAACGGTAGCGGGTGATACGGACGGAGGTCATTGCCGATTGTCAAGGCTACTTGGGGGTTGTCGAGATATGTTGCAGGTCTCGCTGTAAGTGAACTGGTTCTCAAAAGTAAGACGACAAGTTCCTGTTCTTGTCAAGTCCTGTTCGCCCATCAGCATCAACCATCATTTGTGAATCGCCTCAACTGCCCAAGCAAGCAAACCAGCCGTGCGTTTCAGCTCTTTTCTCGCTTGCCTTGTCATGGCGCCATTGGCACTGGCGATCCCTGCCGATTTACCAACTGGTGATGATGTCTCCGTTATGCCGAGGGCGGCCGGTGACATCGAGCTTCCCGACCTTCTCGAAGACTGTAAGACTGCTTTGGAAGGCTACTTCATAGGCAAGAGATTTTTTTTTTTTTGATATTTTCACATAAGAAAATGTGTTTGCTACTTGTTATTGCGGGTTGGATTCGTTCACGCACTTTTAGGAGGGAAAACTCGACAGCAGGAACCTAGACAAGCGAGGCGACGTACCTTTTCTGCATTGCGGATGGCGACGGCTCTTCAGTATGAACCTGCCTTGCAGCAGAAGATAGTCAAAGGAGAATAATGGCTGATGTTGTCATAGGCTGCCTCGGATCTCTGACGCCCGGTGGCCTCAAACCCCCCAGGTTATCTGAGAGTCGCGACGTATGCACCCCCATGGTTTTCGGGGTGAAGCCTGGTGATGACAGATAACATTATCAGCCCAGTTCACATGACAAATGTAACCGACGCTTCCACTTCCCGTCGAATGTGACGAAAGAAGACGGGAGACAAGACGACCACTGTTTCTAATACGACACTTTTGTGAGAGCAGAGTGAAGAGATAACTCATTGGGAGTAGTACGATACAGTCTTGGATACATATTTCCCGACACGGCGTTGTCCCATCATACCGAAGAATCCTTCATCTGTGCTCGAGTGACTCGACACACTCCACCCAGACTCAGATGCCGAGATATCTCTTGTCCCACTGGCGGACGTTGTCCCATCATACCGAAGAATCCTCTGTCTGTGCCCGACACACTCCACCCAGACTCAGATGCCGAGATATCGCTCGTCCCACTGGCGAAGCCTGTCGTGAAACCGCCTGCGCTCAGTCTCGCAGGGGCTCAGGGACATGCGATGCGAGAACGAAAAGACCGCGCCCCGGTCCCGGAACAGGCCGGCGATCTCCCCGATCTCCACGATGTCGGTCCTGCGGATGTCGCTGTTCGGCCACGGGTACATCGTGACGCTCCTCAGCCCCCTGGCCCGGCCGGCCGACCTGGCCAGGCTCTTCATCTCTTCGTGCATCGTCGCGTGCAGGCAGACGACGTCCAGGGCCGCCAGGCTCGCGGGCAGGAGGGCACCCAGAGGCTGTGACTCCTCGTAGCAGTAGCTGTCCAGCGAGAGGTGCTTGAGAGCTCCAAAGCTCCTCAAGGAGCCCATCCGCTGCCGGGATAGCTGTTGGGTATGTACGGCGTACTCAGCCACCTCCAGCATCAGAGTCTCGAGGGTCCTCTTGCTCGGTCTCAGAGCGTTCAGGATGGCCGGGACGTCCGCGTCGGTGACAAAGACTGTGCTTGGCATGCTCAGCTCTCCGTCGGCCATTCTGAATTTGAAGCTGACCAGGCGGCCGCAGCTAAGCAACATCGGCTCCAGCGCAATTCGAGGCAGTCCGAGCCCCCGCAGGTCGAGGTGCGTAATGTTCCGGAGGGAAGATGTCGGCGAGCGGACGATGTTCGATTCTCGGGCGACCAGCAGCCTCGCCTCCAGCATCTGGATGTTCGGCGCGTACCCGATCAAGCTCCGGAGGAAGAAGGTGAGGGTCTCGTAGGCCCATTTGGGGAGGTTTCGCGTTTTGATCGACACCTGACGCAGCTTCGGCAAACCCGGTCCCTTGACCCGGGGAGCTTTCACCTTCCTGGTCAGGGGTGGTTGAGGTGCGTGAGCGATGTACGGGTCGAAGATGTCTCTGCCGCCGACGTCCGCGTCCAGGGTCTCCAGCCCAGACAGCTTGGGGACGATGAGATGGAGCAGAACCAGGTACGTGAGGTCGACGCTCTGCTCGCAACTCAGACTCGAATAAAGAGACCCCAGCCCGGAAATCTCCGAGTAGCACGTCAAGAACCTGCCCATCGCGTCCACGAACGGGGCTTCGTATCCGCCCAGCCGACGGAACATTTGGAACTGGAACTTCAGCGCCAGGTGTCTGACGAGCCGGACGGTGTCGCTCTTGCGAGCGGTTTGGCTAAAGTTCAACAGCGCGAGCACGTCTTTGAGGCTCCGTATATCATGCGAGACCCGGTGGTATAAGACGGGCGTTCCGATGGCGTGGAGGGTCCGCGAGACGCGGCAGAGGACCGTCAGGGGGGACGTTGGCGGGACTCGCCGCAGGCCATGCAGGTGACGGCAGATTTCGACAATCAGCTCGGGTGGCAGAGCACTCAGGCGGTCGGTGGCCGGCTGCGGTATCCTGTGCCGAAGGTGTGTGGACGGATGCATGGTCGTCGTCCACGGAGGTCGGATACTGAATTCCTGAACCATTTCAGCCGGGGCCGCCCTGTCGGTTTCGTCGATTGCTTTCTTCGGGTGCTGTGGCGATATCCTATCGATGGTGGTTGTCAGAAGCTGATCAGCAGAGCAGTAAGGATCGGGTGTGAACACGCGATGAGATTGGGCCTTTCTAGAAACTAGAAACTAGAAAAAGGCACCAGAGTGCAAACAAATCCAGGCAGTTTGTTTATAACGTAGAAGAACCTGGACATAAAAGCTGGGTTTCAAGGTTTTCCACAACAAGCAAGTAGAAGGTTGGGAAAAGAGAAGAAAACAAAGAAAGAAAACCTGGATAATATATCGTGAGGGCAGCGAAATAAAGTTGCGATTCCCTAGGGAACCGTTCACTTCCGCTTACATCCGTGTCAGCCTCTCTCACCTTTTGACTTAGGCTTCTTTACTCTTTCGTGTATCGCATCGTTACCAGGGGCTACCAGGGTCGCAAAGACTTGTGGGTCTCTGCATTTTCTAGTTCTATGTCTTTCGTTCTGACCATGTTTCAACCGACTTGTTTACCTTCACAGAACCCCCCCTCCCCTTTCTTTCTCTTCTAGGCCTCAACCAAAGTCTGCTTGCTATCTGGCTGGTCCCCTTGTTGGTAAACTCAGGCAGCATGGATTCATTGTTATTGGTTTTCCTCTGCGTAAGATAATCTCAAACTTCCACTTATAATATTATAAGGCTAAGGCTAGCTGCAACAGCCTGGTGACACATACTCGCCATCTCGAACAAGACACGAACTAATCAACCATCCGAGGCATGGGAAAACACTTCTGGTTGACTCCCTAGTTCCTACACCCTCTTCAGCATGCTCGACTTGAACGTCAGACCACTCCACACCTCAATCGTCCGCTCGTCCTTCGCCCCGTGGAGCCGGAGCATGACGGACAGCCCTCCCACCAGGAAGTCGATCGAGGGACCGTCCTCGCCGCGCTCCGCCGGAAGCGCCGCCGGCACGAGCTCGAGGGCCTCCAGCTCGCCGAAGCCCGCCCGCGGCGCGCCGTCCGCGTCCCTCTCGATCCTTCAGCCCTCGGACCAGCGCCCGAGCCACTCCTCCCACCGCCCGGCCGCCTCCCTCGACGGATCCTTGACGGGGACGACGAGGTCCTGGTGCACCTCCAGCGTCCCGATGTACGGCCACCCCTTGAGGTGCGCCACGGCGTGCGCGACCTTGCCGCACACGTCGTGGCCCTCCCACCCGTTCGTCATGACGGCGACGCCGCACCCCGGCGCGAGATCCCGGCCGTCGACCGCGCCGGTGGTGTCCGCGAAGCCGACGGCGAAGCACCGGAAGGACGGGCTGTTCCCGCCCCAGTGCCCGAACGCGTGGCCCCTCTTCCGGGACACCATCCACGAGAGCGCCATGCCGCCCTGGACCTCCGTCAGCATCTCCGCCGCCAGCGCCCGTGGGAGGAACCTCTCCGTCCCCGCCGGCACGTCCGGCCCGAGAGAGCTCTGCACGGCGCCGATGAGCCTGAGCAGGTCGGCGGGCGTGGTCCACACGCCGCCGGACGCGAGCTCCGGGTGGTGAAGCCACGGCGTTTCGTGGGGCGTGTTGCCCGTCCACCAGGACCGCGCGAAGTCGCCCCCCTCGTCGTCCTGCGCGGGCGTGGCGAAGGTCGAGTCCGCCATGCCCAGGGGGTCGAACACGTGCTCCTGGACGAGGTCCGCGAACGGCTTCTCGAACACCGTCTCGAGGATGATCTGCAGCATGGCGAAGTTGCCCCCGCAGTAGGCGAACTGCTGCCCGGGGAAAGCACTGAGCTTCTCGGGGAGGTTGTGGCCGCCGTTCCTGTCGAGGAGCGTGTCCAGCGCCGACGGCACGTTGTCGGCGTACCCCGTATAGCTCGAGGTGCGGAACCCGGCCGTGTGGCTGAGGAGGTGGCGGAGGGTGATCTGGCGCAGGGTCCCGGGGGTACCCAGGCTCGCGAACAGCTCGGCGGGGAGGACGTGGAGGAGCTTGTCGTCCAGGGACAGCTTTCCTTCGCTCACGAGCCTCATGACGGCGGTGCCGGCGACGGGCTTGGAGATGCTGGCGGCCTGGAAGCGGGTCCCCTCGTTGTCGCCGACCGTCGAGAAGCATCGCGCCTCGATGCTGCCCCTGTCCAGGACCGCGATGGAGACGGATGGGCTGCTGAGAGACGCGAGAAACTTCTCGGGCGGCGAGGGCGGATCGGTCTGCCGCGCAAAGACGTCCGCGAGCTTGTCGAAAAAGGCCATGGTGGTTGTGTATGTGTGTGCGTACGGCTTACAACGTTGTTTCTGTTGAATCGGTCTGTTTCGTTGCTATTCGTAGAGACAGACTCAAGAGTCGGGGGACTCTGCGGAACTTAACCACACGTCGCACGATCTCCTCTGTCAGACCTTCTTGGCTCATCTTGCAGGAATGTAGATCGTGGTCCCGAGGGACACGTTGCATACGCGCGTCTTTCTTCGCGAACCACGTTGCCGGTGACGATGCGGGGATTACGCTGGGGGTTTAGGGGTGGTCAGCAAACGGGGGGATTCCAGCCAGTATTCGTCAAAAGATGACGCCGCGGAGTAAGCTGGACAAGCTCCGATGATCCTACTGGCAACAGTTTACGTCAACCAAGCGCATCTAACACTGTCCCACTTCTTCATGTTCTCGTCGTGTACTAAAGGTTTTCGAAGGGACATGAGCAAATGTGTCATCAGCGGTGAGAGGGTAGATAGTCAGCAGAGCAACATTCCCGTCAGGAACTGCGATAATGCATATGGAAGGGTTTGGGCAAGACAAGAGCCGAATTGTGGTTCGTGTATGTGTAAAGTCCCCCTCTTCAGCCGGCGGGACCTCACTACCTAAGGATATGGAGTGGCAGATATACGGGTTCTTTAAGCAGTGAAGCGTCGCTAAAACATAGCATCCATCACCAAGAGATTTCACTCAAAGACAAGTCGAAAAGACAATCCATATAATCAAAATATAGACATCAAAATTATATGAAATTTGTTCGAGTAGATAGATACCCGGGTAGCACCGTGGCCGCTGGCCTCTATGGTTGCGCAAGAATAGACATTAAGCCCCTATTAATTTTTGATCAATGCTTCAACGACAGCGTCGAGTTTGACTTCTCTAACCGCTCCAGCTCCTCGGTCAGTATGTACAAGCTTATCCTCACACCGGCGCCGCAGAACTGAGTGCTGTTGCCGGGGCACGTGAAAGAGCACTCGGTGCCCGTCACATTGGCCGCCGGCCTGGTCTCATCGGCGCCGCCCAGGCTCAGCGAGTCGCCGCACCAGCACTCGCGGCCGTACTCGACACCCGCGTAGTTCGTGTCGTAGCAGGCGCTCAGACACATGTCAATGGTCATATTGACCCGGTTGAGGATCTGGGTCGGCAGCAGCCGGCCGATCTCAGGCTCGGAGAAGCATCCGTAGTACGTAAAGTTTTCGTTGCCGGGCGAGATGACGGGTCCGGTCGGCGTGGGAGTGGCAGACGATGTCGATGTCGTGGTGTCGGGAAGCACATTGGACGACGGTGAAGTAGTCGGCAAGTTTGTTGTCGAAGGAGTGGACGAGGTGGTGCTGGAGGCCTCAGCGGTTACGGAACCGCTAGTAGTGACGGTGGAGTTGGATGGAGTGAAGGAAGCAGTCGTGGTAAATGCTTCTACTGTGGGTTCCACAGCGGCCGTAGTTCGAGATCCCGTCTCCTCGGCCAGAGGAGTTTCCGTGGTCGTGGCGACGGTGGTTGCGGTTCCGTTTGAAGGGACTGCCAAAACCGAGAAAGTCGTCGTAGTGGCAGCCGCCGCCGTCGACGTCTCCGAGTCGACAACGGCTACCTCGGGCGAGTACACGTAGACGCTCAACCTGTTACTAGCACCGCAGAGCTGGGTGCTGTCGCCGCCGCAAGGGAACGAACAGTCCTCCTGGTTCGCGGCGAGGACGCTCCCTGTGCCGAAACCGTCACCGCACCAGCACTCTCGGCCGTATTCCGTGCCAAAGTACTTGTTGCCCTGGCAGAATCCGCCACAGGTTTCGAGAGTCATGGAGTCGTTGGCGTACATGCGGGCGCCAAGAGCGCGAACGCCATCACCCTCAGTGTAGCAGCCGTCCAAGAGCCAGTCGCCAACCCGCTCGTTGGTGGGCGGAGCAGTGGCGGTGGGAACAGCCGTCGAAATCTCGGTGCCAGTCGGAACGGCGGCGGTCGACGTCGGCGCCGGCAGTGCGCCTTGGAGCTCGTACAGGTTGAGTCTGGTTGAGCCACCGCAGTATTCGGTGCTGTTGTCGGCGCAAGCCATGCTGCATTCAGCGGCATCAACGGCAAGAGATTTGGCCGACAGAGAGTTACCACACCAACACTACAACAACAGAGTTAGCGCCTCACATTATCCAACAGGTGTAAGAAATATCGTCAATTGTGCTTACCTCTCCTCCGTACTCCAAACCGGCGTACGAGTACTGACTCGCGGCACATCCCTCGATGCACGATGCGACAGTCTTCTCATCGGTGGGAATGAGGTAGGTCAACGCGCGCTCGTCGGCGGGCTCGGTGTAACAGCCCTGGCTCACGTACTGTCCTACGCCAGGGTTGACCTCAGGGCCAGCCGGATCCGGGCTCGGGGCGGGCGTGGTGGTGTTTCCGTCCCACTGGACCGAGTCGGCAAATACGGAGAGGAACGCGCCGAGGCCTTCCGTCTCGCCGAATCCGTTACCACCGCAAACCTGGTTGAGATCTCCGCCACAATCGAACTGGCAGTTGCGGGAGTCGACCTTTTCGACGGGAATACGCGGACCGCCCCAGCACTCGGTATGGTACTGCGTGCCGCAGAAGACGTAGCCCTTCTCGGCGCAAGCGGCGATACACATGGCGTTGGTGTTGTTGGGGTTCCCGTACAGCTGATTCGTGAGTTGGCGGCCTGGGTTGTTCTCCCTGTAGCAGCCAATGTAGCGGTACTTGCCTTGGCCATCGGGCAACAGAGGCGGCGCTTGCTCGGCGACGGCTGTGCACTCGAAGCTGAACAAGTGCTTCTCAAAGTTGGGGTCGTTGGTGTTCATCGTCCAAGGCGCGACTCCGGTGTATGGGTCGGTGTTCCACTGCGCCTTGGGCACCGTGCAGATCATGGTCGCAGTGGCGCTCTCGCCGGGACCGAGAACAGTGCCCTCGGCAAGGTCTACCAAGTTGGCAGCTTGGATGATGCCGGGGATTCCAAAGGGCGGCTTCGAGACAGTGAGGGAAAGCCTGACGGCGCCCTCGCCAGCGTTGTTCGTGACGCGGAACTTGAGCGCTCTCGAGCTGTTTTCGGTGACGTTGCCGAAGCTGAAGGGCTTGTCGGCTTCGTACTCGACCCAAGCAGTGCCATCGGGCGTTTGGAACTCGACCAGAGCCGCAGGAGCAGGGCCTGCGGAGCCCGCGATGGTGAAGGACTTGGTTCCGCCGTTGGAGGAGACCTTGAGGTAGGCACCGAAGCTGCCGCTAGTGGCAGAGTCGAAAGCGATGCGAACCGTGACGGCGGTGTTGGCGGGAATCGTAGCAGGAACGTTGGTGAGCGTGAACTTGCCGACGGTGAGACTCGAGGTTGCTCTGTCCCAGCTCGTGAAGGGGCCCGCGGCGCTCGTTGTGGAGAACTCGACGTCGGTGATGGACAAGTCCGAGTTGCCCTGGTTCGACAGAATGACACTCTCGTCGGTGCCGCCTTCTTGCCCGGCGATTACGCCCTGGAAAGTGACGGTTGGGGGCGTGATGGACAGCAGCGGGTTGGCGCTTTCACCGGTACCAGTGAGTCTGATGTGCGTGCCCAGGCTGTAGCCCTCGGCATTGTTGGTTGTGTCGACGACGATATCGGCGGAAATGAGACCGACGGTCGTGGGCTTGAAGACGGCGCCCATGGTGAAGGTCTCGCCTGGGGCCAGCGTAAGAGGGAGCGTGGGCACGCCGGAGAGCGTAAACTCCTCCGCTTCGTCCAGAGCGACGGCATCAACGGTGACGCCAATGACGGCAGTGCAGGTGACAGTGCGCGGCTCGCTTTCGGAACCGACGTCGATGGTACCAAACTCATTGGTAGACGTGCAGTTGAGAGGAGTCGTAACGGGTGAACCGAAAGCGTAGATGTAGCCCTGGGTGGTGCTCTGGTACATGATGCCGTCTCCGAAGACGGCCCTGGTGAACTTGGTGGTGGCCGGGACGCTGAAGGACTTGATCAGGTTCAAAAGGCCATCTTTGGGGACGGCCTCAAAGATCTTGAGCTGCGAGCCCTGCACGTCGGTCGTCCAGAGAAGGCCGGTGCCGGGTTGGCCATTGAGGGTCGTGACGGTGCCGTGGCTGACACCGAGGATGTAGGCGTTGTTCATCGGGGTGTCGGCGACCTTGGTGAAGGAGGGAACGCCAGCCTCGCAAGAGAATTTGAAGACGTGGGTGGGATACTGGATGACTTGTAAAGGTTAGCGATAGTCCCCAACCACTACCGTAAATGTCGGTTATTCTCACCATTGATGTAAATGTAACCACCCTCGCCCGGGTAGACACCTGCGCCGGCATACACGGAGTTTTCATTCTGGTAGACTTGAATCACATCGTCCAGGCCATTGGCGCCGTTGCGGTAGCCACCCAAGTCATCCAGGTTGAGCCAGTAGGTCTTGCCGCTCTTCCCGGTCACCACGCCGATGCGACGAACCTCGCCGCAGGAAAAGGTGCTCGGTAGAATCTGCAGAGGACTGGTTCCCAGGTCTTTGTCGGCACCGTCCAGGGCCTGCTTTTCCCAGGGCATGAAGAAGTCGACCAGGGTTAGACTACCGTCTTCGTTGATGGTCATGTGGACAGCGGCCTCTTCCAGGGCGGTTGGGGGTTCACGGCCCTTCACGGGGATGGTGCTAAGCTGGGAGGCGTAGCCGTTGCCGGTGGCGTAGAACATGGAGCCGGCGTCGTCCGACGAGAGACCGCCGCCCGACATCCAGATACCAGCGCCCTCGACGGTGGCGGGAACGCCGTCACCCTGGGTAGCGAAGCGCTCGACGATGTTACCCGTCGTCTTGTCCCAGCCAATAACCCAGCCGGTGAAGTTGTACTGCACACAGTGGGAAGCAAAGCCGGCGTAGACGTAGTTGCCGACATGGAGCAGGGCGGGTCGCTGGTGGTGGATGCCTCCATTGAAGGACCGAATCGGGTTGTTCCTCGCGACGGTGCCCTCGAGGTCGACGGGGAAGTTGGGGCGATCGCTGAGGTCGTTCACGTCCAGCGCATGGAGGTAGTAACGGCCGGCCGGACGGCCTTGGGCGACATTCGGCTGGGTCTGGTCGGCGTACGTCTTGGCCGTGTAGTAAACAGTGTTGGTGGAAGGGTCAATGACACCGGTGGCGGTGATTCCGACGTGAGGCTGGATGTCGTAACAGCCGTCCAGATCGGCGGTGAGGAAAGGAAGGTGGAGGTTGCGGGATGCGACAATGTCGCCCGTCTTTGCATTAAGTTTGTAGACATTATTCTGTGTTGTCGCGACGTAGACGTATTGGGTGTCGTCGCCGTCGGGCGTGTAAACGAGAGGCTGAGAGAAGATCTGCTCGGGGACGTTGCCGTATCTGCCCGGAAGAAGGGTGCGGAAGAGCTGGCCGAACTGGGAGCTCCCCACGACGGAGGGGTCCATGTTGTGGTTTCTTCACGATTGTCAGTTGCTGGTCATATAGAGAGAGGGGTGCTTGGTTGATCGATCCCGTTTAACCCCCCACCGAGCGGAGCAGTGTCGTTGCGACACGGCGGCGATCGACAGCAGGGAGAGGAAGAGGGACAAAAACAAAACAAAAAAGGAGAGGTAGAGAGCGCGCGAGAGAAGAAAGAGAAGCGGGGAGGGGAGGGAGTGCAACAAACAGATGGATCATGACACTTACGTCTGGTACCCGGCTCGTGAGTTGTCGCCTCCCCAGGTGATGGTGTCGGTTGAGGCCAGGCCGCTGGCGAGGCCAACGAGGGCCGCCATCAACCACGTCTTGAAAGCCATTGCGAATGGCCCGTCACTTCACTGGCGGTTGGCCGTGGTTTTGGCTCTAAACGAAGGAAGCCGAAAACTGGCGGAAGGGAAGAATGAGGGAAGGACGGCGGTCTTCCTTGCGAGCCAGGGAATGGGCGGGCAGCTCTCGATATTATCAACTGAATTGAATCCTTGAGGGAGGGGGGGTAGCGTAGCGTGTGTGGTTCTCTTTGGCGGCGACGGCGCCGAGCACAGCCCACGGGCCAAAAGGCACGAGATGCGTGGGACCAATGCAGGGCCAACCCATGGCATGGACGGGGATGGATGGATGGCCATTGGCGTGGCATCAGCAGTGCAGGTGGTGGTGGTCGGTCCGGCGGTGCCTACCACCCTTCCACGATGCTGCATCGCACCCCGGCGCGTGGTTTTTTTTTTTTTTTTGTAATTGTTTGGGAGGCTAACGGGGCGGCCTACGCGACCCCGGACGGTCAGCTCGGTGGATACTGATAGGGACGGAAGCACGGATCTAACCAGTGGAACGGCGTCTTGTCGACAGGCTGCAGGGCGATGGGCAGAGCCTAGCCAAGAAAGGCCCGGGATACAAGGTACGAGGGTGAGGGTGCGTCGGACGGGCGAGGCCGGGGATTGGGGAGAGGAAAAGGGAAAAAGGGAAAACAGGGGCACTGTCGAGTTTTGGATTCTTGGGAAGAAGATGGACCGGGTTCGAGGCTGGACTCGAGCAATCTTATCATTGGCTTGGCCCTGTGCCAATTCTCTTGTCGCCGCCATTTGGGGTTTCCCGTCCTGGTCGTGCGTGTGGTAGTAGTGTTCAAGAGTGACTAGAGTAAGGGCACCCGCCGTCCAGTTGGAGCCTCGAGGATGATTGATGTACTGGACGATGGCTGTCATGAACGGCAGATACCCGGCGAGTGAAAGAAAGTTCTGGGCGACTTAGAACGACGACCTCGACGCTAGAAGGCGACATGAAGAAAACGCGGCATGGGATGATGCAACGGGAACGGCTGTCGGCTGCGGCAGGCGTTTGTTGGCTGGTCCCAGTGGTGGTATTGGTAGTATTGGTGTTGGTGTTGGTGCCGGAGCTGGTAGGGTAATGGTCGCAGCGCATGGTATGCGGGTGACATGGGATTTCATTGGGGATGATCGGCGCACCGTCCGCGGGCTGCCAACGCCGCAGCACGCACACCATCCGGTGTTTTGGGGCTAGGGTAGGTAATTGGACCTTGCCGATGTTCGGATGGCTATTTGTAAAAGGCCATGGACATGGGACAAGGGAGACAGACCTCAACAACGGCTCGAACGATGCCGTGGGAGGCGTCGGCAGCAGCAGCAGCGGCGGCGGCGACGGCGGCAGCGCCAGGCGAGACGGGAGGGACGGCACAGGCTGCGCGGTCTGTCGAGACGAGATGTCGGTTACGTGGTGGCAACTGGATAGTCTGGAGTGACTGTGATTGATGGGTTCGTTCTGGTGGTGTGGTGGTCCGGATGGGATAGATGGATGGATGGATGGATGGGATGGATGGAAATGTGGGATGTCCTCGGCGCGGCGTGTTTCTCGCTCTTCCCATCTTGTCGACTTTCCCAAAGAAGAAAGAGACAGAAGAGGGGCACTGGGATAAAAGCGGGACCCGGAACAGATACGGTTAAATGAGCTTCTCCACACCGCCACACATGCGCGCTGCGACAGTGGCTCGGCTCATTCGCCGATGTCCCGAAAGCCCCGCCAGCCCCGCTAGGATTCCATTTGCTCTTTTGGCTGGGAGGAGTTGTTGTGCTCCGGTGCCCTAGTAAGTGAGTAAGTGTTTCCCTCTAATCGCCTTCATCATATCATCATCATCATCATCATCGGCTGTCAAGAAGCCCTCCCATCCTAGTCCCTGCTGCCTATCATTGCTCGAAATGCCCACTGTCATCGGGCAAGAGTGGTTCGTCTCTTGACCATGCAAGTGCAACATGCCCATCGACTCATCCGTCGATTCATTCATGTGTTGTTTCTTGTCATCCTACACTACTCTCTCTCGACTCCTGTGTGTGCCGACGACCCCATGCGCCTCGACAGCCAACCGTTGCCAAGCCGTCTCCCAAGAAGCAATACGTGATGGCCGCCTACTGCACGTCTCACGGCATGCGCCTATAGCGCCGTAAATAGCACTCTCCAAGAGACCTGCAGGGGAGGCCGAACCGAACCGAACGAGCCCCTTGCCTCATCCAGACAAAGTGCCACAGGCGCGAGGCGAGACTCTCTCTCTCTCTTGCACAGCGGACGTGCAAAGTTGCGTCCACTCAGCCGAGTGAAGGCAAGCCAAGCAAGCCATGTGTGTGAGTGAGCACTTACAAATCCATACGCACTCACTCAGGACTCCAAGCCTCCAAGGGCTTCAGGCCGGCAAAGAAAATACCGAATTCTTCTATCGCTCTTCGTGGCTTCTAGTGACACTGACAGCCGGATGGCCCCCAGAGAAGAGGAGGAATCCAGGAACGGCATCCGACACGACTACTACTTCCTAGCCGAAACGCCACCATGCACCTAGCCATGCACTGTTCCTTGCTACTACTCCTGGGTGCATCAAACTTCTGCATCTTTTCCCCAACACTACGGATAAGTCAAAGCACCCACTTTTCGGCCACCCCCCCATTTCGGCCAGGTTTTACACCTAAAATCTACTAAAACTAACAACCCTAGCTCCTTAACCCTAACCCTAAATAATCTATAAGTATTATATATTATATATAACTATAAAGTAACTATACGTAATAAGTATAAAAGCTTCTACTATACTATATATAAAGTATTAAGTCTTTAAAGTTAGAAACCTTGAAATGTTAAGACTATAGTATATTTTACTAGTAGTCCTTAACAGTAGCTTAAGCTTAAATATTTTAGTAGGCTTTATATTAAAAAAGCTATTTGTAGTATATATATATACCTTTTTTATTAAAATGTTATATTATATACTTATAGTTAAGTATTTAATAGTAGTTATATATGTATAATAAAAGTAAAATTTAAATAGTAGATATTTTACTAGTATTATAGTATTCTTAAATTTATATAGTAAATAAGCCATATATATAAGTAAGTATACTTTTTCATAATACAAATATATACCATATATAAAATTATTTAAGTAGTTTTACTATAAGTACCATAATTACTATATAATACTAAAATTTAAAATCTTAAAAATAGTATTAGAAGGTAGAAAGTTTACTTTATACTATAAATTAAGTATAGTACTAAGCTATATAAAGTTAGAAAATACTATATATAAAAATAGAGATAAAAAGCTATTTTATAAGAATTTTTATATTTATTTATCTATATCAGTTATTAATAAAAGGGTGTAGTGAAAAGTAGTACTTTTGGTGTGAAACCCCGGCCGAAATGGGGGGGTGGCCGAAAAGTGTGTGCTTTGACTTACTAGACTAGGTACGGACAGAGAGAGGCAGATTGCGCCCTAGGAGCCCTTCGTAATAGGGAATAGCAGCACCGTCGAGACGTCATCTTTGCCCCTTTTGTGCCGCCCGCCTGCTGTCGTATCCCGATTCTGTTGGTTCTCTCCCAGACATCGCCCTCTATCGCTCTTTATCGTCTCTCTCTCTCTGTCTCCCACTGCGTGTGTCTCTCTCTTTCGGTCTCAGGTTGCGTGGACTACGTCTTATCTCATCGTAATCACTCTCACTGTCTCATTGGTCCCCTTATTGTCTCTCCCCCCAGTCGAAAGCGGCGGCGTCTTTCGACTGCCCGTCCGGTGGTCATCATCCTGCTGTGCCCAGACAACACCCCAAGAACCCCTCGAGATTGCACGCTCCGTCTTCCCACCGACAGCCAAGAAACTTGCCGGTCCCAACTTGAAAACAGGAGACCAATTATCGAGTCCCTCGCCGCAGGGTGACCACACCGAGACGGCCCGGAAGCATCTCTCGGGATTTCTCCGTCGTTCAAAGCAGAGCGAGAGAGGCCGATCTTGCTCTCATCAGGCCACACATCTCACCATCCTCATCTCCCGTATGCATGCCCCCCCTTTTCGGTCGGGCTCAAGGGCCGTCTCCGTTTTCTCAGGGCTGCCTGCCAACGAACAGCCCGCATCGGGGGCCCAACTGAACGAAATCCGCAACCTCGTAAACAGTTCCCGCCATCAACGGTGACTCACCTACCATACCCACCATCCATACACACCTACCTACCTACCTACCTACCTATGCGCACGTGGTGCACTGACACGGAACTAGTTCCATATCCTCCTCGGCGCTCAGAGAATCAGCACGCAACAAACAAACAAATCCGCGCCCGCCCGCCGGCCCGCCCGCTTCGTGTTCTCCTCAGCACAGACACCCAAGTGCTTGTCTCTCTCTGCCTAGCATGTTCCCGCCGTCTAGAAATGTTTTGACATGTTTCCCACCGCTGCGGATCACCGGCGACTGGCGACTGACGTACAACTTGAGAGACGCGGGAGACGAAAGCACCCGCTGCACCGCTTTTCCCTCACGCTGTCCACGCGTTGATTGCTTGCGCAAATCCACTCCCACACCCACACGGGCCACGGCGCCAGACTGGCATATCATCGCCTGAGACAGTTGGCTGCAATGCGGGCGAAACGTCTGTCTGCACGTGCTGCCTGCCTACCTGACCATGCAGTCAGCAAAAACATCAGACAGAGCCATCAAAGTCATACATGCCGAGTGCGCGCCTCCGCCGACAACGCTGAAGCACTCTTGTTGGTTCGACATCACGGTTATCAACACTGGCGATCTGCCTGCTTCTCGCAGTCCGCAAATACATCGCAGACGTCTGTATTCTGTGGCTCCGCAGGCAGGGACGGAATCGACCTTCTTCAGGCTTAGCTACGTCCCAACCTCCCGGTGCAGTCACTATCAGGCTCAAATTCCAGCGAAACGAAGACGATCAAAAGCGATTCGACAGGGGCTGCATTCAAAGCTTTCGGTGCTGTTGCCCAACTTCCGCAAGACGGGTTTAAAGCCACCCTCGCCGTTATCACTATCGTCTAAGCCTCGCCGTTATCACTAACCCACCCACCCTATTTACGAACCACCCCCACTTCCGAACCACCATCAACACCACTTATGCCACTATTCCCATCCTCTATTCCTCCACCCTACCACCTACCCAGATGCAGCTTTCTGCTTCACTAGGTAATTCCGATGCGCTGGATTCATCTAGACCATCCTCTTCTTCACTGGAGGTCAATAGGGCCCCTTGGATCTGCTCTATCCTGGCGAACCTGCTGTTAGGTGACATAGGGACCTTTCTCCTCCGACGTTAACGTTGTTCCTCTACTTGGTCCTTTAGTTGCTGGACCTTCTGCTCTAGTATAACCAGTCTAGTTGCCTGTTTATTATAGCCCTTCTGCACCTTTCTAGATAGGTGATGAATAGTATGGGTATCTAGGTTATCCTTATCTAACTGGTTGAATAGGTGTAATTGACGTTGGAGGTCAGCTAGGCGACGAGGAGTTAACCATAGGACAATAGATACAGCTTCGTCCTACTGTTGGCTGGACTGCTGGATAGACTGCTAGCTAGACTGCTAGCTAGAGGTTACCCTAATAACTATAGTGTTAAATAGGGGATGCCTTAAGGAAATAGGCTATAACCTAGCCCACTTCTAGCCTGTTTTTATATTCTAGCTAGTTATAGCTGCGTTTCTAGCCTTATAATAAAAGCCTAGAAAGATCCTCTTACCAATAACTGTTAAGTCACTGCACTAGTTAAAGACATCTCTAACCCCCTTCCTATAGGCCTACTTTAATAGTCTAAAGACTAACACATCTAGAGGCTAGAAGATAGTAGAGGTATAGGGGGGTAGATATAACAGATAGATATTATACTAAAAGTATTACTACATAAACTCTGTTGCTGTATAGCTGTGATGCCTATCTATAACTAACAGTCTGGCCTTATCTGGCTAGGTAGGCCTAGTCCTTAGGATAAAGACCTTCTCCAGCCAGTCAAGAGCAGTCTAGTCGTTCGTCCAGCTATTATCTAAGTAGGTGAAGTGCTAGCTATCATAGGGGTATAGATCTAATAGAAACCACTAGGCCTGGACTGACCTGCCCTTATAGATGACTATAGGAGGCAGGGAGCTTCTAGCAGCAGAGATGCATTTAATCATAGACACCCATGCCCTGGATCCAGGCTGTTTTTTCTAGATGGCTCATAATGCTGCAGATCCCAGCACTAACCCATTAACTCCTCTGCCCTCCATAATGCTAGTCTCATCCATATTCCATCTATTAGATGGATGGATGCCCTGGATGGTAGGGATGTTATCTAGACGCTAGAACCAGGCCTGGATAACGTTAGCAGAGTATGCTTTATATCGCCTAGAATCTATAGCCTTAGGTCTCTTCGTAATAATAGATAGGTTTCTCTACTTAAATCAATGTATCTATCTCTTTCCTAGTGGCTGTTAGGCATTACCAGTGCTGCCTAGCAGACGCTCTACTAGACCCTTTACTTGTTGATAGGTAAGGGAGCAGCCAAGGGATTCTTAAGTAGTTATATAGTAAAAGAGGTGTAGTGAAAGGATAGCTAGAGCGGCGCGGTGACTAGGACTAATCACCACAACACACTAAAGCCAACGTAAGATACCCCTCTAATTAACATAAGAGCTATCCTAATCAGAGGTCTAGAAAGCCT
>PUHP01000649.1:0-18291 GCA_006783085.1 Colletotrichum shisoi | reverse complement strand
GAACGGGAGTCGAGCCAAACTCGGCGCCGGTCGAGGCTACAGGGGTAAACGCCTGGGAGTGGCCGACGCCAGCGGGGCCAGGGCAGAGACGGCTTAAAGGGTTGGGATGAGAATAATAAGTCGGATGGCAGATTGACTTTTCTTAAGCAGCTTCGGGACCAGTTCACTCACGGTAGCCATCTGACGCGTGCGCCCGGTGCATTTAGCGAGCCAGACACGCCAGTGACACCATCAGACAACGGAGCGGACTGCCATCCCTGTTTATCGTCCAATTCTCCGGCAATTCTGGACAGGGGTCAGGGACCTACCTACCTACTGTAATTCTCATTAACAGAGAGGCAAGCCCAGCAGCAACTTACTATCTTATCCGTCGTCCAACGACTTCTTCCTCCCTGCTGCAACCCATTTACCGTTCCTGACCTTACCTTATCTTCCCTCACCTACCTAGGTACCTTACCTTACCCTGAAGACCCCATCTCTCCCCCCCCCAGATCCCAGGCTGCCAGGCCCCAGGTCCCTTGCGCTGCGTAGCGCAAAGTGGTCCTGGCATCCATCCCACCTCTCCACGTCCCAGCCTGCGCAATTACATCTTGTACTCCACGCGCAACCATCTTTTCGCTGACTTGCACCACGTTGTCTCAGTTCGCCCGCGTGTACGGATACAGAACCGCGAGAGGCACCTTATATTGTCCGGCCTCCCCTCATACAACTGGCTACCCCGTCTGTCGCCCCCTCGACCCATTCGTTGGCCAAACGATCCCGTGCCCGCGCAGGCTTCTTTCCCCTCCTTATACCCTTAGTACGATTACGACGACGACAACGACAACGACAACGACAACGACAACGACGACGACGACGACGACGACAACGACTAAGACGACGAAGACGAAGACGAAGAAGAACGCGAGCACGACGACCAACACGACCTCTCTACCTGTGCTCGACATCCGATCTTCCGTCATCCTTCTCCTACCAAACCGACTTCGCTTCCATGATTCTCATCGTCAGCTGCCGCAGCACGACTTCCACTTCCCAACATGGCCGCGGCCGCTGTTTCGACGCTCCTTCCCCCGTTAGGGGGGGCAGAAGCCGCATGTGGATGGAGGGCGACGGCCCAACATTCGACGACTGAGTGGAATGAGGCCGATGTGCGCATTCGCTTGCGCATGATCGCCCGCGCCTGGGAGTCTGCGTCACACCATCCTCAGGTACGACCCGAGACTTTTTCGTCTGCCGTCATCCTTTTCTCCAATTCCTACTTCCTCTGAGGTTTTGTGCGCGCTGGCGCCATTCCAGCCTAAACGCCCCCCGCGCGCTCGTCCCAGCTCTAACGGCTGGAACCAGACACTGGCTGGCCCGGAAAGTCTCCATGGGGAGCCGGGGCGCAAGGAGGGAACGTGACGCCGTCCCCCCCCTCCATTCCACTAACACTCCTTCGGATGAACTTCCAAGCTAAGCTGATCCGCTGACATCCCTAGATTCCATCCCATCGCCGCCGGCTCCTCCAAACCACATGTGGCATCTCAAGTCCACTCAAGACACCGGAATGCGGTCCGCGATGGCTGCGACGCTTCAGCTCGCCCTTCGAACAACCCGCATCCCTTGACCAAGTCATGGATCCGACGAACACCGGCGGCTTTGCGAGTCGCCAACCCGCCGACTCTTCATTCTTCGCCCGGTCACGGATTTCGAGCACGGACAGGCGGCAACACCCTAGCGCAGGCGTCCTCTTCAAGGATCCCACACGCGACGTTCTCATCGACTTCGGCTCTGAGGAAGGCTTCATGCAGGCGGCGAAGAAGAAGAAGAAGGCGCCAGCCAAGGCGCCAGCCAAGGCGCCAGCCGCTAACAACAACAACAGTAACGATGACGATGGCGCCAAGAAAGACGATGAGGGTACTGGCGATGGAGGTGACAAGAGCGGCGATGCAGGCAATGATGGCGGTGCTGCCGGTGACGGCGACGGAGACGGAGGCGACAAGGATACACCGCCACCAGTTGACGATGCACCCCCGGACGACGATTGGGGCTTCGCGCCCGCAAAAAGCAAGAAGAAGGGTAAGAAGGACGACGACCCGCCGACTATCCCGGCACCCAACCTGGACTCTTTCGATGAGATCAAACTGGACGATGTGGGCGGAGGCGGCAACGGCACGCTCGACATCAATTTTGGCTCAGCAGACAACAAGAAGTCGGTGTTTGGCTCATGGGGTACAAATTGGACAACAGGCACGAGATCAGGGAGCACGTGGAATTGGTCCGGGGCTAACAAGAATGCAGCTGCGAGTACGCCAGCAGAGGCCAAGGAAGAGGTCGATTCGAATCCCTGGGGCGGCAGCGCCACAAAGTCCAAAAAGAAGAGCACGACTCTTGGATTCAGCTTCGGCAATGATCCAGCAATCGACCCGGAACCAGCACCCGAACCGCCCAAGGAAGAGGAGAAGAAAGACGACCCCTGGGGCTTCTCCACCGCATCATCCAAGAAGGACAAGAAGAAGAAGAAGATCAGCATTTGGGGCGATCCTGCGGAAGATGAGAAAGAGGAGCCGCCCAAGGTAGAAACCCCTGCTGACGACCCATGGGGTTCATGGGGTACCACAACTAAGACAAAGGGCAAGAAGGACCCTGAACCAGAACCGCCCAAAGAGGAGACGAAGCAGGATGATATCTGGGACACCTGGGGTTTGGGTAATAAAAAGAAGAAAGAAGAACCGGTGGTGGTCCCTCAACCTGAACCGGTCCCCGAGCCCGCGCCGGACCCGCCAGCTGCCGGAACGGATCCTTGGAGCTGGGGAACGTCAGCGAGCAAGAAGGACAAGAAAAAGAAGAAAGGTCTGCTTGACTTCGAACCACCCAAAGAGCCGGACCCTCCTCCAGCGCAGGAGCCCGAAGTTAAGCCAGAACCGGAGCCCGAGCCAGAACCGGAACCGGAACCGGAACCGGAGCCGCCTAAAATTGAAGTAGACCCCTTTGCCGGTATGTCCAAGTCGCAGAAAAAGAAGAAGATGAAGGAGATGGCCGCCGCTGCCGAGGCCGCCGCCGCCGCCGAAGCTGCCGCCGCAGAAGCTGCCGCCGCAGAAGCTGCCGCCGCAGAAGCTGCCGCCGCAGAAGCTGCCGAGGCCGAGGCCGCCGCTGCAGAAGCAGAAGAGGCTGCCCGGAAGAAAGAAGAGGAGCGGTTGGCCAAGGAAATCGAAGAGCAAGCAGCGAAAGAGGCGGCCGAAGCTGAAGAGGCAATGAAGGCAGCAGAAGCTGCCAAGGCAGCAGCGGCAGTAGAGGACATCGGATGGGGTGTAGCGACCAAGGCCAAGAAGAAGAAGAAGAGCAAAAGTGAACCCGAGCCCGTACGGGCCCCTACACCACCTCCGCCGGCCCCTGAACCCGAGCCCGAGCCGGAACAGAAAGACGATCCCTGGGGCTTCACCGCTACATCAAAGAAAGACAAAAAGAAGAAAAGGGGACTTCTTCTCGACCCCGAGCCTCCAAATGATCCTGAACCCGAACCTGAACCCGAGCCTGAGCCGGTCCCCGAACCTGCTCCAGATCCTCCCGCTGCTGGGCCAGAGCCTGAACCGCCAGCGGATGAGGGCTGGCCGAATTTTGAGCTCTCTACCAAAAAGGACAAGAAAAAGAAGAAAGACGCGGAAGCCGAAAAGCCCAAGGAGGACTCCTGGGGGGGTATGTGGGGACTTTCTTCGAAGAAAGACAAAGACAAAGACAAAGAGAAGGAGAAGGAGAAGAAGGAGAAGAAGAAAAGTAAGGAGACACCGCAACCCGCAGAAGAACCCAAGGGGGAATCGACTGAAGACGACTTGGCTCCGGGCAAATCGGAAAAGAAAAAGAAGAAGAAAGACGCCATGGCCTTGGTTGAGTTTGGCGGGGAGGAAGAAGAGGCCACGCCTGCCGAGGAAGCCCCACCCGCTGTGCCCGACATTTCTAACCCCCTGGATGACGACAGTTTCTTCAGCTCCTGGAACATCGGCAAGAAGGACAAGAAGAAAAAGGGGCCAGACGCGGAAGTTGCCTCAATGAAGCCTGATGCGATTGAGGAGCCGGCGGACGACTTTTGGGGGTCATTGTCGTCCAAGAAAGAGAAGGACAAATCTAAGAACGAACCTGTGGAAGTAATGGACGAAGAGCCCGAAATGGATTCCGTACAACCGGATTCTGTCGAGGAAACGAAAGACAAAGGTGAAGAAGACGACTGGGCCGCCTGGGGATCCTCGAAAAAGAAGTCTAAGAATCGTAAGGACGTACTCGCCGACCCTCCACCGCCAGCTCCCACCCCTCCCACGTTGGACATGACTGAGCCTGAAGCAGAACCGGAACCTGAGAAGGAGAAATCCAGCTTTTGGGGCGACCTAACCTCTTCCAAGTCCAAGTCTAAGGACAAGGAAAAAGACAAGGATAAGGACAAGGACAAGGAAAAGCCCAAAAAAGAACCCAAGCTGAGCGAGAAAGAGCTGAAAAAGCTCGAGAAGGAAAAGAAGAAGGCCGAAAAGGAAGAAGCAGCGCGCAAGGCTCAAGAGGAAGAAGAGGCTGCTGCAGCTGCTGCCGAAGAAGCAGCCAAGGAAGAGGAGGACCGTCTTGCCCGAGAAGCGGAAGAGGCCGCGGCTGCCGAGGCCGCCGAGGCTGCCGAGAAGGCTCGGCTTGAGGAGGAGCAGGCTTCCAAGATCGCCGAGGAAGACGAACAGTTCGCGGCCTTGGAAGCCAAGAAGCTCAAGAAGGGCAAATTGACAAAGAAGGACCAGGCTGTCTACGACCAACTCAAGCAGTCTATCGATCAACGCGTTGTAGATCAAGCCGCAGCCGAAGCTGAAGCCGCCGCCGCCGCCGCCGCCGCCGAAGCTGAAGCTGAAGCTGCTGCCGCTGCCGAGGCCGAAGAGGCTGCTCGCATCGAGGAGGAGGAGCGGCTTGCCAAGGAGGCTGAAGAAGCCGCAGCCAAAGAAGCCGAGGAACTGGCAGCGCGCGAACGTGAAGAGGCCGAGGCTGCAGAGAAGAAGTCGAAGAAGAGTTACAAGACGGAAAAAGAGTCTAAATCCAAGTCCAAGTCCAAAGAAAAGGAGAAGGAAAAGGAGAAGGAAAAAGAGAAGGAAAAAGAGAAGGAAAAAGAGAAGGAAAAAGAGAAGGAAAAGGAGAAGGAAAAGGAGAAGGAAAAGGAGAAGGAAAAGGAGAAGGAAAAGGAGAAGGAGAAGAGAGACAAGAAGGACAAGAAGGAGAAGAAGAGCAAAGACAAGGACAAGGACAGGGCGAAGGACAAAGACGAGGACGAAGATCCCGAACCCATCCCGGACGTTCGAGAGGAGGATGACCTGGCCGACATCGAACTTACCGAAGAGCAAGTGGAAGAACTCCTGGCCGACCCCGAGCCTGCGGAGCCTGCTCCGCCTCCACCACCACCTCTGGCGCCGGAACCCAAGCCGTCCAACGATGCGTTCAACTTCTGGGGCGTTGGCACTAAGAAGTCTAAGAAAGGTATGCGGCCTCGGACACGGGTCCCATTCTCCCAGCACATCGCCATCATACTATCCAGTCTCATCGAGACACCGGATTAGCTTGAGACGTCATGCCACCTCGAGCGCTTCCTGAGATTACAAAGCTGACTCAACTTCGTTCTAGCTCAAGAAGGTGCGAATTTCGGCTGGAATGACACGACCGCCTCATCCGCCATAAACAGCAATGCCCCGACCTGGATGCAACCGTCTACGGCTCGTAAGGGCAAAGGAACGAAGATTACTGACAGATTAAAAGCTTTCGAACCGCCGCCGCCACCTGAAGACGAACCTGCTCCCGTTGCGGAGGAACCCGCTCCCGAGGACCCGCCACCAGAGGATCCGACGCCGGAGGAGCCTATTGCTGAGGACCCCGTTCCGCCACCGCCGCCTCCACCGGTTGCCTTGACGAAAGAAGAGAGGAAACGACTCAAGAAAGAGAAGAAGCGTGCTGAAGCTGAGCCAGCACCGCCGCCTCCTGTTGAGGAACCAACAATGGTCGATGTCGAGGAACCAGCTGACGAGAATAACAAATCTTCGGAACCCCCAGGAGCTTTCCCGGTCGATGAGGACGAGAACGAGATCATCGAAGTAATTGAAATGCCAGTGGAAAAGAAGAAGAAGAAAAGCAAGAAGAACAGAGAGAAGGATCTTCTTGCTGAAGACGTCCCTCCTCCGCCGGCTCCTCCGCCGCCACCAGCCGTGCCCGAAGTCCCTGTGCCCGAAGAACCGGCCGCTGAGGAGGAGCCCTGGTCGCCTCCCCCGGAGCCGAAGCCAAGCAGGAGAGACCGAGCCAAGATCAGCCGCGAAGGTTCTTCGTGGGGCATGTGGTCGGCCTCGGCGCCTCGCGAGAAGGACAAGGACAAAGAACGAGAGCGAGACCGTGATCGTGACAGGGAGAGGAAGTCCAAGCACAAGTCTGACAGGCGCGAGAGGAGGCACGGCAAAGAAGAAGTCAAGAGCTCTTCCAGGGGCTCGAACTCTGGTAACGGCGACCGCGCTGACAAAGACATGGAAACGCCGGCGCCGACGCGGCCGAAGCTCATGTCCATGTTCAGCACCCCCCCGGTTTCTCGTACGGCCTCGAATCGGGACCGGCGTCATGGATCCAGTGGCCGGCCGTCACGTCGTCACTCTGTTGATGCTGCAGGCTTGGTATCACCACCTCCGGAGGATGCGCCTCTGACGTCTTCCAAAGCTGCCAAGGTTCTTGGTGTCGACAAATCAGGTAGACGCCGCAAGCGTGCTCCTACCGAGGATGATGACATTGTAATGGTCGGGGCGAACGGTGATGGCGAGGATGCTGGTCCCCCCAAGTCCTCCCGTCGGCGATCCAGATATCCCAAAGACGAGGACATCGTCATGGTGGATGCTGACGGCCCCTCTGAGCCACCCCCTATAAAACGGTCTAATTCGAGTGCCAAGAAGAGCCTTGGTGGCCTATTTAGTGGTCTTCGAACTCCCAAGACGGAGCGTCCAGACCCCTTACGAAGGCGCCACACCTATGCAACCGATGACGATACTAAGCGCGAACGCCGCAAAGGGTCATCCGGCGATGCCGAAGAACCCGACCCGGCGGCAGCAGCTGACATGGACCAGGAGGCTCGCCGCGCTGCTCGCCGTGCTCGACGTGCCGCAAGAAATGCCGAGGCCGAGGTGGTCGATCCAGATGCCGACGAGGCACGCCACATCGCCAAGGAGGAGGCCAGGCGTGAGCGTCGCCGGCGGCGAGAAGAAGAAGATATCGAGGCGCGGAAGCAAGAAGAAAAGGAGGCCAGGCGCGCAGAACGGCGCGCAGCCCGCCAACGTGACGAGGAAGAACGGCGAGCCGCTGACGAGCGAGAAGCCGAACGAGCCGAACGGCGACGGCGTCGCAAGGAACGTGAGGCTGCCGCGGCCGCTCTCGAGGCTGACGTGGAGGCCAGACGGGCGGCACGTGAAGAACGCCGGCGCGCCCGCGATGCTGGTGGAGCTGAGGACGAAGAAGCTCGAAGGGCCAGACGAGAGGCTCGACGCGCCGCTCGCGCGCCCGGTGAAGCGACAGACGGGGAAGAAGCCCGTCATCGCAGCAGTCGAAAGCGGTCCACGCGGGAGTCGGGCGACGAAGCTCTGCATTCGTCACGCCACCGCTACCGACGTGATGAGGAGGCGAGACCGGCATGGCCCCACTCCGGAACCTCATCATGGGTCAAGGAGCATTCCGATGCGGGTCCGCCTCCACAGGACGGCGGACAAACGGACGCCGTGCCGCTGACCGAGGACGAAGCGCGTCGCGAACGTCGCGAGCGCCGGCGCAGAGCCAAGTATGAAGATGGCACCGCCGATGAGGCCGAGGACCGCCGCCGCAGGCTCCGCCGCGAAGATCGTGAGCGCAAATATGGGGGCGGTAGCGGAGGCGCCGGTGGCGGCGGGTCGGAGGGAAGCGACGAGCGGCGCCGGCAGGCCATGCTCTCGGACGCGACGGCGACGCCGCGGAGCAGTTGGTGGAGGAAGCTGACTGGATGATGAGACTTCTTCTTTTCCGAACCTGCTTTTGCGACATGAAATGTATGAATGGAATGGGGGTCAGCAAGCGTTGTGGGATTTCCTGGATGACGGACACTTGTTTTGATTTTGTTTTGAGACGTTACGAGAAAAAAGACCAACCAACTACACGATGTATCTGACATATATACCCCCCCCCCACCCATCTTAACCATATTCCTCCCTGATACCAGAAAGAGCTTGACAGGGTGGTGTCGGATCTTGCACGGGTGACAAGAAAAGAACTACGTGCATGTCTGATTCTACTTCAATCCCGGCCGCCCGTCTTGACCATGCCTCCTTGACAATTCCCTGTCTTGTCACTCTGTATGTGAACTCAAGTCTCAGCGGAGCATGCAGGCTGCCAAGACGAAGGAGGAGAGTAAAGGAACTAGCCGCGAAGGGTGGGAGTGAAACCCCCCTCCTCTGGGTCCCGGAGAAACCCCCTTCCCACCACCGATATCAATGCTCGTTGGGTGTCCCCTAAGAGTGTGAGGGAGAGGGGGCCATCGCGGCAGAGCCAAGTCCGTAATAGCGGCGATGTTGTCGCTCAGATGTGGTGCGGATGGATAAGTAGGCGGATTGTTGCAACGCTTCTCGTTCCTTGTCCCTGACTGTTGTTTCACAGTTGATCAGACATCTCGCCGTGAGATCACAACGAAAATTATAAAGGTGCATGTAGGCATTAATTAGGTGTGCTAACTATAATGTCGATATTGCGAGATGCTTAACTACGGCTATGGGTCCTTATTGTCAGGGCCCCATACATAGACCAAGTATCGACGACTGGTGTTGCCTGATTTTACTAAAAGAAAGCCTTGATACCAAGCAGATTCGAAGATTGAGAGATGAAAATGAATACGTGATACCTCATCGTAGACCAGTGATCTTTAGCAGATCGTGCTGGTAGAAATAGGCGCGAACCCGTTTGCCGTATATGTCTGGAAGAGGGCGTTAGTCCATCGGTTCCCATCAAGGAGTAGGCCTGAAACATACACATTGGGATGCTGAGAGCGCAGACTACCACCTGGATACTTGAAATTGCGATCATGGTGGGCCTGATACCACCCGCGATGATCCAGTCGTAAGCACTGTACGTCAGACCGAAACTGAAGATATTCTTAAAGATGATCATGACGGTGAAGCCCTCGATGGCGAGATCACGATAGGCGTCGACGATGTACAAAGAACTCGCGACGGCGCCAATGACCATACCGGCGACCTCGAGACCGAAGAAAATGAGCGGGATGCTGTAGTGATATTCCCTTGAGGCCAGGCCAGCGGAAGTGATTGCGAAGCCGTACAAGCCCATGCCGCCGACAACAAACATAGGAAGAACCATGACGATGCGGAACTCGGGCTCATAGATACCACCGTTGCGGCGGGTCATGAAGCTGGCACTCCAGTCGGAGAAAACACCGGCAATGATGAATCCGACAAGAGCCCCTACAAAAGCGCCAACATAGGCGTAGCCGGCATAAATCTCGTTCCAGTAGTAAGGCGGACCCAAGAAAATGGCGGCTACAATGACGCCGATGAAGACAGTCCAGCCGATCATGGTGCCCTGGATCAAACATCCCCACAGGAAGGCGGGTTGAACAAACAACGGGAACGGACGCAGAAGAAGTTTCCAGTAGCCCTCGTCCGTCTTGCGGCCGTCGAAGAGGGCGAGCGACTGGACAAACGTCTTCTTGGGTGTGTGGGCTCCTCGGCTAGGCTCCAGCCCGGGGGCATTCGTGGATGCGCCGGCGGTCAACTTCTCCTGGTCGTCGCCTGGACTGCTGCTGGGGCCGTCATTGAAGGAGCTAGGCTTGTTGACGAGTTCGATAGATTCGGCAGCCATGTCTGTGTTGAGCGCGGCGTCCCGGCGGTACGACGTCTCCGGGCAGAGAAAGAAGACGGCGGGAAGCATGATGGCGCAGAAAATCGCCTCAAAGTAAAAGGTCCACCACCAGCCGATACTGTGAGTGATCTTGCCGACGACAATGGGTGTGAAGAAGGCGCCACCAAACACAGCCAAGTTTGTGAACGCCATGCGCGAGCCACGCTGATGAACGAAGTACAAGTCACCGACGGCGGCGTTAACGAGGGTTTCAAACGGAGTGCAACCAATGCCCTGAACGATGCGAGCAGCCAGGAGCGAGTTGTAGCTGGTGCCGACAGCGCCGGCCCAAGCGGAGGATGCGATGAGGATGCATGTTCCAACGATGAAGAGATGGCGCTTGCCCCAGACACGTGCAGAGGGCACGAAGAATATGGCTGCGGCACCGACTCCGAGAAGAAAGTATCCGGTCAGAAGAGCGATGCGGGTAAAGCTGGTGCGGAAGAGCAGAGCAATCGTCACGGTGTTGGCGGCAAGGATCGGCCCAAGGGCGGTCGCAAAGATGGCTGTGAGGGACAGGACGAAAGTGATGAGGTCTCGCTTCCATAGGGGCCAGTTGAGAGGATCGTTCGGGTCGTCGGAGGGTTGGGGGATCTGGTAGAGAAGCTGTCAGCGGCGGCAGACACGTCGCGACGTTGTATGGTCGGTGGCTCACAAGTATAATGGGCTCGTGGGCGCTCGAATCGACTTTCAGTCCATGGTGGGCACCGGTCGCGGTCTGGGGACGGCTCGGATCGTCGAAGTAGCGCGTCGTCCCTGGAGGTTTGAGATCCGGTGTCAGCAATGGGATGACAGCAGGCCAGAGCGGGCATCAGGCGAGCAAGTACGTTGTGCGCGCGTTGGACTACTTACCTGGCACATGGTCCAAGGCCTTGGACTCGAGAATACCGAGACCCATGGCTACAGATGCTTGTGTTTGCGACAAGTGCTAGTGTTTTAGCAAGTATGGGGAGTTGGAAGATCACGACATGATCCGGCTGGAAAAGTAGATAGCGGTACAGATCAGGCGACCTGGTCTTGTCGAAGTGTCGTCAAGGAGAAGAAGAACCTGGAAGGAGAGAGTGGCGGCGAAATGGAAAAAGGCTAATCCTTCGCTCCGGGTGCCCCCTCCACCGCCCGTGCGGCAAGGCAAGTTGTGCCTTTGGAACCGACGTTGTACGAAGTACACACCACATGCAAGTACTTGCTGGCACTGCCTATCCCTACCAACCTACTCTGCAGTGCCGCAAGACGGCACTTGGGTCGCGTCCCTCTTGATAGGCCAGGCTCTATCTAGTCTTCGGCAGCTGCGGGCTTGGGGTCGCTGGGGGTTTATGACAGGGGCACCCTGTCATTTCTGTCCAGTTTTGTGGCTCATTAAACCTTAAATTGGGGGAGAGCCATGTCCCGACTCGGCCGGGGCCCTCATCCTTTCGGAAGCACAACAAAACCCTCGGGTCCTCGGCGGACTGTGTGGACCGGGTGGGGCTTCTGCACCGAAACCGCGATGGTGAACGAGAAAGATACGACGAGCGGCCCAAGCTCTGAGCTTGCTGTTATCTAGCCTCTAGGGGTCGCCCCTCCATGCTGTTAGGAGTTTGTTATTCTTTCTGCCTTACCTCCCGCGCGTGTCTGAAGAAACTCGAAGCCCGCATCCATCCCGTTTCTGAAGACCCCCAAAAAAAAACCTGGTACCAAACTCTCGTAACCTCAAACCAACCTTGATATCCACACTGGCATGTGCAGCATCTTTGAAAGGGTCCTCGGGCGTCACCTTGCTGTAGCATCTTTCCCATCACGAGTGTCGGGCTCGGGTTCGGGCCATGGCAGGCGTCCCTGAGGTAGTTCGGGCCGGGAGCTCCATCTTCTACCTCATACAAAGATGACGTTGTGTCACTTCCTACCCTCTTGTGCAGAAAGATAACCAGCTGGCCGACAACCCCTCCATCTCCGTGTAAAAGAAGCCAACTGAAACCGCTTTGGAGCCCATAGATTTTGACGTCCATCCTGTCAACTTACCAGGTTTTCTAAGCTTCAGCAACTGCAATTCAGGACACCATAGATCGAGATCGCTTGAGAGTATTTATTAAATACCACGGCTTGCAAGTGTTTTCCTCATTCTTCTCTTCCCTATCAGCAGGGCCTCCTACCCGCATTCTGACCGTCAAGAAATCAACAGAAGAGGGATCTGCACTTCGGGATTCGATTTGTGATGCAGGTAATTCAAAATACGCTTCCCGGTTCGTACCATTTCGGTCAAATATCCTGTGACGTATATCCACCGTGAACTCCTCAGCAAAAACGGTTGGTGTTCAGCAAGCATGTAGATGTCACGACTCTACATTACAAAAAATGAGCTGCAAACGTCGGACACCAGAATTGTCGCTTTAAACCCGTACAGAAAGACACTGAGGTGAAGCCCTAGATGCTTCGCAGTCCCCTCAGCTGGACACAAAATATGCAGACAGAACCCAACAGCCCCTTCCCTGTATGGCAACTGAGCAACAAAAAAATCCGTTTATCCAGAACGCAACTGCGAGTGCCCCAAGCCAAAAAGTGGATAAAAGAAGTTTAGAAAAAGACTATTCAAAAATGGCAACAACATGTCTCAGAAAGCACTTCAAAAACATGTGGTGTTCACCCCGGGATCTTGCAGGTACGTATGTATATATACTTGGAGACATACTTGAAGACAAACGAAGTTGGAGAATAGTGGTGAAACTGGAAACAATCAGGTGGCGTTTGTTGCCTGTGTTGTTGTCTGAGTTGGCAGTCAGCAAACAGAGAAGGAAGAGCAGGAACGACACAAAATGACGCCTACCCATGCTGAGACAGAAGCAGCTGCTCCTTCCTCTGGAATAGAGCCCCTTGGCTACTTAGTTGGAAAACCAGACAGAACTTCACCAACAAACAAAAAGAGAAAAGGTCTTCCAGGGCGTGGTTGGAGTAGTGGTTAACTCGTTGCCCTCCCATCATCAGCGAAAGGCAGAAAGTAGGTCGATATCCTCACCGTTTACAGAATCTCGCTAACCTGAACAGCACTGGTTCGAACCCGGTGCCGCGCATCTCAAATCTTTTTGTCTTTCACCTCTTCCCCTTTTTTACTCCCTTTCTCCTCTTAGTCTTCCTTTCTCTACGTTCCAGTTAGCTTGTTGAAGCAACAGTTACAAACTACACCTATCAACACACACACAAATGGATAGACACTGCATTCGTGACCTATCTATGCTGTAACTCTTTTGCTTTTACTGCAGACTGTAGTTATCAAAGATCTATCTGGTTTCAGGTTTCAGGACCCTGATGGAAGCTCCGATCTGCAAGCCCGGCCTATGTACCGTTTGCTACAGCACTGTAGCAGCCGACAATTCCAAATAGGTTTGAGTAGCTTCCAACGATTGGCCACTACGGTTTCGTAAAGGCTGTTGAGGGGGTCAAGGTACGTACGCCCAGTGACGCCTGGTGGTAAATGAAGTACTCGCGGAAGACTCAGCAAAAAGGCTAACGTCTATGCCTCTATCAAAGGCGAAAGTGCTTCCGCAGACCAAAGCCCTATCGATCGGGTATCTCGAAGAATACGGCCTACATCCCGACACCATCGATCTGTACACAGAAAAGGCCATGCCAAGAAGAAAAAAAGTGCGGCTAGATCAATCGTGCGTCTATATCAAGGCTGTAGTTATGTCACTCGCCTACTTATTTTACAAGAGTTTCGTTGATATTCTATCACCCGGAACCCCCAACCCCCCCAATTGATTTGTCTCTCTCTTTATTCAAAAACAAGGGTTCAGAAGAACGATTGGTCGCCGAGTCCGAGGTGCCCGCCGCTGAAAAAGAAATCCATCGTCTCCAAGGATAAAGATCCGTCAAACTCTGGGACCGGCGCTGCTCCCGTGAAATGGGAAGGAGGATGCTCGTGCTGTTGCCCCGGCGTGTCCCCTTGCTGGTCTTGCGTTGTTTGCGCCCAGGTCGGGCCAGCCGCCACCGCTGCTTCCGACAAGGACAATTCCACCCCGAGCGACCCGTTGTTACCCCCGAGGGCCTTGGACCCGACATCAGCCCCGACTCTGGAGGAGCGTCCCTCGACCCGGGAAGAGACCTTCTTCAGCGCCCTCTCCAGCCCGAACTGTATTGCCGAAGGTGCGCTATTCCCCTTGACGCCGTTGTGTTTCTGCGCGTCGCGTAGCAGCTGCAACACCACATCATCTTGGCCGGACGGCGAGCCCCCCATCGTCAGCGACGGTTTCTGCTCGTACTTCGAGATGATAAGCATTGCGTATGCCACGCACAGACGGTGGAATTCGGGTAGCTCCTCGGCGCGAGAGGTCGGCATGTCGACAAACGCCCGAATGACATCCGTCGCGAAGGCACTGACGCGGAACTGCGTCACGTCGGGAGGACCCTGCGAGCTCGGCTGGCTGTGAGCTCCGTTGTTCGTCGCGGCGTCAACCGGGTGCAACCTCGGCGAGCTCGACAAGGAGTCGTGGTCCGGTGCGGCCTGATCGTGTTCGAGTGAACGACGGGCAAGTATCAGCCATGCGATCGAGTAGCTTATTCTCAACGTCGAGGCTGCAGGAAGTTCTGTTCGATTGGCGGATTAGTATGCTTCGAAGTCATATTTCCTTGCACTGTGCCCGCACAGTAGACCGACTGCAGCGTACGTGTGCCGTGTTGTCTTGGGGCGTGTTTGTCCAATGGATGGTAGTTCTGTAGTGTGGGCTTACCAAACAAATAGTTCCACCTTGTCTTCCACGCGGAAAGGTCCTCGCATGTGCCGTCAACGCTCAAGTACAGCCTCTGCGAGAACTTATCTTGCAGCAAAAGGTATAGCATGATCTCAGCATACACCATGGCATCTCTCATCGTCACTTCCTCAAAGTTGAGCAAGAGTTTGCACTGCTGGAGGTACGCGGCGGGCACAGTTGCCGGTCGACTAGTAGTCGCCGCCCAACTGGAAGAGGGTTGAACGTCAGTGCCGTCCATTCAGAACTTGGCCACGAATTGTAGATAAGATCTCAACTTGTTCGGGGGCTTCTCTGCGTTGTTGTTTCAATCTTTCCCAAGCGGGTTCCCGGCCGACAGAGGAGTGGACAATGAGACTTACTGCAAATTCACCAGGCAGGTATTGGACCAAAGCCTCATGACCCTCTGATCCTCTGCCGTCGACGTCCTGTATTTGGTTCTCGAGAGTATTTCCGAGAAATTGATGCTCAGCATTGCTTGCTGTGCGCAGTGCCCGCTGACCAACCAACTGTCGATGTATTCGGGACCCTGCTACCGTTGTGTCAGCCCAACCTGCACTCACGGCACCAAAGTCCTTTTTCAAACTTCACGGCTAGACATGGTTCATACTAGAAATCTCACGTACCGACGGTGCTGAAGCCCACAGGCTCATGATCAAGATCCCCATCAACTCCTCCAGGGGCAGTGGGCTTGCAACCATTAGCTGGCCCATCTGCAGTCTCACGTGCTCAAATACGCGCCGGTGGAGCACCGACGAGCTGTGCTCGGAGAAACGCATCGCGTGCAGGCAGCATACATCGTGCAGAAAAAAGGCGACGCGTGCCGGAGGTCCCTGTTTTTGGGGGCGAGATCAAACTCGCTATTGATAAGAAGAGTGTTCCGTCGACGGCGTACAAATCTATAGAGCTGTTAGTATTCGGGTTGGACTATCCCCCTACAGTCATGCTAACACGCTGAGGAGATATGATTCGCTCCCAGCTTCCGGATCCTCTTCTCTTTTTCCTCTGTCAACCGGCTTTGGTGGAGGCCAAGGAATCCAGCTGGAAACCAAACTCACTCAGCAACCAGGTCACGAGCCGTCTTGTCATCCAAAAGACCCAACGACACGACGTCTGCCTGAACATCAAACGTCCTTCGATAACCTCCGCTCAGCTGATTCCCAACTTTCCGCACAACTTCCGCCGGGGACGAATAGACGTGCCGGTCCGCTGGCTCGACATCCTCCTTTCCAGGCGCCTTGGAGGCGTCGCAGCCTTCGTTGCTGTCCTGGTCCGCATGTGCCGGATGTGGCCGCGGTTGATGCGGTCGTTCCTGTCGGTCAGTCGCCAAGGTCCTTCTAACATCAGGCCGGCTTCCGGAAGCAAGCAGCTGTATCGTCGCCTTGAGGTCAACTATCGATGCCTCTAGGCTTCGGAACCTGTGAATGGTTGACATTCAGCATCGGCAATGTGCAAATTTGTCCGCAACCAGCGTTGCGCAGGGGAGTGGGCGGGGGACGGTTTACCTTCCTTCCATATCAGGCTTGCTTGGCACCTCACGGGAAGAAGCTGAATGCGTGTCGCCGCTGTCGTTCCACGTACATATGATTCTGATCCCATCAGTGTTGTGTTCCTTCTGCTCCTTGCCTTGAGTCTCGGCCGTCTGACGCACCTCAGCGAGCGGCACCGCGCACAAGTCTCCGACTCCTCGTCAAGCTCACACCGACACTTCTGCCTCCGACACGTGTCGCACGAGAGGATACGTCTCTTCCTCTTGCGACTCAGATCCTCCTTCCCCGGCCCAACCCGCCGGCTTTCGTCGCTCAGCCTGCGGCGGCGGACAGCCGGCGAGTCCGCCTCGTGGGGCATCTTTCTCTCTCGTCAGAAATCACGATTCCAGGTTCTATACAGCTCGAAGACCGTACGATATGCAGCCACGAGTGAAACGTTCCGAAGATGGCTGCTTGTTGAGGGCAACGGGGCGGTGAAGTCGGACAAACCAGGAAATAGGCGGAGATCTCTGTGGGTTTATTCATTGGCCAAGAGGCTCCCAGCTCTCGGTTAGCCATCCGAGTGGGGAAGGAGATAGCCGGTTACCGGCGGACCCTCAACTAGAAAGTCTCGGGGCTTAAACTTTAGCCTATCGGTGGCAAGAAAACGTGGTTTGGGGTAGCCCCAGATTAAAGAACGGCTACAGAGTAATTATATCCCCTCAACCGCGGCAAGGCTACAGACCCACTTTTCACCCCGTAATACAGTCACATGACCAGAATACATGACGCAACGACATTTATCCCTATGTTATTTTGTATAGCATTACCACCAATTTCAACATTATTATTAATACTACAATATCTTCTTACAATTCTAATGCTTCAGATGCCTCCAGGGCCTCCATAAGCTCTGTCCGGAGCTATATAGAGGTCTAGCCTACTAATCTTGCTGTTGCCTATACCTAAAATTGCCTACTAGAGCGGTGCAATAACAGTACTATCCAGCCTAACAAGGCTCTAGACCCCAGGCCGCCAGGCTCCTTTATACCCTTCAAAGTACTAGCCTAGGCCCCAGAGATATTAGAGCTACTACAGACTCTAGTTAACCTCTTCCTCTAATTTATACCCTATACTCTTATTAAGAAGTAGGTCTAGTAGACAAATACTAGAGTACCTACTAGCCCTTATAAGTAGTACTTCTAGATATACTTATAGAGGAATACCTCTATAGAGGAGGTTTACCTCTTCTTATTAATTATTATTTATATAGGTTTATACCTAGAATACAAAATTAAGAGATATTAGTCTACTAGCCTACCTAAAATTAGTTCTACTTACACATTTACCTAGTATATATCCTAGGATTAGTTTAAAATACTATACTACTAGCTCTAGATCTTTAACCTAGATAACTTTTAACTTAGTAAAGCTCTAGCTCTAGCTCTAGGCTAGGCTAAAGCTAATACCCTAATACCTAATATATACTAGAAGGTTAACAAATAGTTAGCCTATTTATAAGAAACTGGGGACTCCTTCTATACGCCTAGCTCTAATCTTACTATTAACAAGGCTATAGTCTAATTTACAGGCCAGGCCTAGGAGAAAATAACAATCCTAACAAAGCCAATCCTAACCAGCTTTAAAGTATAGATATTAGCCTAATCAGGGTACTACCTCCAGTAGCTCTAGCACGTTCACAGCAAGGGCCTATACAGGCTCATCCCGCAGGACTATACTACCCATCCCTCCCGCGCAGCCCACAAGGCCCGCAAAGGCGACACAACAGCCTGCAATCTAACTACTGTAAAGGCAGCCTAGGAGGCCTGCCTAACGCCAACGCAGCAGGTCGTAACAACCCTTATCAGCCTAATCCCGCCAGCACCCTATCATATCTTTCTAGATAACCTCTTTTCTTCCGTCCAGCTCTTCCAGGCCCTCCAGCAGCTCAGCGTTAGAGCTTCTAGTACCTACCGCCAAAATAGCAGTATAGACCTAGCCCTCGTTACCAAGAAGAATACCAAAGGTAAGGGTATACTATAGGGTACTATACATACTATTACTATATTAGATAGGTTAGTATGTATCTCTAAACCTCTTTTCTATAGGCTACCCTTACGAAATAGTTTCCCTTATTATAAGTTAACTAATTTAGCTAGAAGGATAATACCCTTATACTCTTTCTTACTATAGTAAGAAAGAGTATAAGG
>PUHP01000648.1:0-18779 GCA_006783085.1 Colletotrichum shisoi | reverse complement strand
ATCTAGGGTATAGATATCTCTAATTAAGTATGTATCTACTAATAGGAGATCTCTATACCTGTTAGTTATCTATAAGGGTAAGTTAGTCTAGGCCTAGTAGTTTCTATCTAACCTATCTAGATATGCTAGATAGCACTTTACAGTATTAGATAATAGCTAGATAACTAACTAGACTGCCCTAGAATAGCTAGAGAAGGTCTTTATCCTAGGGACTATACCTAGCCAGCTAGGTACTACTAGACTACTTATCCTAGACGCCTATTACAGCTATATAACAACAGACTTTATGTAGCAATGCTTCTAGAACTAGATATATCTAGTCTATCTACTACCACACTCCTCTACTGTCCTCTAGCCTCTAGATGTATCTATCTTCAGCCTATTAAAGCAGGCCTATAGGAAGGGGGTTAGATCTATAGATGACTAGGTTAGTGATTCAACTGTTGCTAGCAAAAGGGCATTTCTAGACTATTATTTTAACGCACGCAAAGAAGCAATAACAGCCCAGAATATCAGAAGTGGCTAGAAGTAGACTAGGCTGTAGCTAATCTCTATGCAACACCCTCTATCTAACTCCCTAGTATCTAGGGCATTATCCAGCCAGCAGACTAGCCAGCCTACTAGCTAACCTACTAGCCAGAAATAGGATAAGGCTGTATCTATCGTCCCATAGTTAACCCCTTATCAGTCTAATAATCTACAGCATTAATTACATCTACTTAACCAGCTAGGCAAGGATACACTAGATACCTATACTATCCGTCACCTATCTAGAAAGGTATAAAAGGGCTATAATAACTAGGCATCTAGACTAGCCTTTCTAGAGCAGCAAGTTAGCAAATTACAAGCCTAGTTGGATAGTTAGCAGCAGAACAAGAGGAAGAAGGTCCCTACATTGCTTAACAGCACTTTTGCCACTATATAGAATATCTAGAAGGTAAAAAATCCGGCTACTAGTGAAATAGATGATCCAGATGAATCCAGCGCATCCGAATTATCCAGCGAAGCCGAAAGTTGCGTATGGGTGGGCGGCAAGCCTGGGGAAATAAGTGGTGATAGTGGTGGTGATGGTGGTGATGATGGGTGTTCGGATGTGGGGGCTATTCGTAACTAGGGTGGTGGAGTTATGCAAGCATGGCGATCGAAGCATCAGCCTCAATATCGATACGTACTGTCCCTCAACATCGTGAAAACTGATAGGCCACATGCCCGGCAAGCGGTTCAAAACTGGAGCCTGGAGGTGAGATCAGGATCCTAAATTTGGGGAGGATCCCCCGCCTGGACCAAGGCCGATCTGCATGGTGTTGAATCCTTCCAACGCACCACTTGGCTTTCGGACCAATGGCGGACACACGGGGGATTCGTTGGACTGCGTGCGTCCCATTGCGGAAGCGGGAATGTGGCTGCGCCGAGCTGTTCGCCCGTCGTTAGGCAGACTTAAGTATGAGTCCGCTGTCCTGTCACAAAAGGGGGCTTTGAATCGGATGGCGGCGCATTATAGCTGCATGGCCCCGAACCAACACATGCAGGTCTCGGACGGTCAGGGCTGTGTAACTCCTCCCTCAAGGTTGACATCCAGAGACTAGGTTGGATTCTTCGACGTAGATCCAACCAAGGGAGGGAGGGCCATGATGTTGTCGACGTGCTCCCCCCCGTGCTTCGACTCGCTCATGTCACTTAAAACCATTGTGCACTAGGGACTTACTTTTTGGGAGACGGTGACGACAGCTACAGTGCGTCATGTTGTTGATCAGAGTGACATATATACGACGAAGAAATGGATGATCTGGGTTCAATAGCAAATAAATGTGCAACTGCTGGAGTCGCGATAACGATGCGTGTAGACTCGCTCACCTCAAGAGTCATTCAGAACAAAGCATCAAGCCCGATTTCTATCCACCTCTGACTATGTCTCCAAACGCCATAACTAACCAATCCAAGAGAGAATCATTTCTAGCAATACAGCTCATCTGCCGAGGTGCCAAAGTCAAAAGTGTCGTCGAGGTACTTCTCCAGGTCCTCTGCTTCGGCTTCGACCGCCTCCAGGTCACGCCCCAGCCACGCGCAGTCGTAGAATGTCACGAGCGCCCAGAGCTTGATAAGGGAGTGGGCGTGGGCGAAGAGGACCTGGAAAATCAGCAGAGGGGCATCGGAGGGGTGGCGGACGATGTGCGGCCAGAGCTTGATGGTCTTGGTCCACAGGATCCAGAGCACGAGCTTGCCAACGTTCCTGGACAGCGGCCCATCGCTCCACGTCGAGCAGGACAGCGAGACGAGCAGCGCGGCGTCCCAGAGCAGGGCGAAGTTGAAGAGCGCGGCGGCGTAGACTGCGAAGTAGGTGAAGGGCATGCGCCAGCTGGACGCGTCGGCGACCCGCGCCAGCATGCACGGGTTGCTGCGGAACGTCGTCCGGGCCCAGCGGACGAGCTGGCCCCTGAACTTGGCCACCGACTCGTCGCCCAGCGTCGTCTCGACCGTGCAGTCCTTGGTCTGCTGGAACTTGACGGCCCACCCGCGCCTGTACGCCTCGCGGGTGAGGAAGTTGTCGTCGTCGGGGCCGAGGCCGCCCTTGCCGCCCAAGAGCCCGAAGAAGAAGCGCTCGTTGCAGTACCTGTCCATGACGCCGTCGGCCTTGAGGAGCTTTGTGCGGTAGACGGCGGTGCGGCTGGACGCGACGAAGACGCCGCCGTCGACGGCGTTGGACGCGCGGAGCTCCCAGTTGTGGCGGAGGAGGTAGAAGCACCCGATCAGGTTCACGATGGAAGGCCGGGACCACTCACCGGGCGTCGTGCGGCGTACGCGCTTGTGCGTCGCCACTACGCCCACGTTGATGTCCTGGAAGGGGGCAAGGGCCGAAGGGAGGAACAAGAGGCTCGGCCAGAAGACGTGGTCGTCGGCCAAGACGGTGAACTCGGTCCGCACGTGGGGCACGGCGTGGGCGACCTGGCGGCGCTTGGAGGGGTGGAGGACGGCGCTGACGCCGATCTCGGTCGACGGGTAGTTCCTGCGGTAGGCCCCGGCGATGTTCTCGCAGCGGACCCGCATCCTGGCGCCGACGGTGACGATGAGGATCGCCGCGGGCCGGTTCTCGAGCAACGAGATGATGCACTCGTCGAACTTGGGGTTGCCCGGGTCGATCGTCGGGAGGATCACCGTCACGTCCCGCCGGGTCCAGTTCGGGAACCGGTGGAGGGGCACGGGCTTGTACCGCCAGTATCCCCATATGTTGATGGCGAGGCGCAAGTACCGGAGGAAGAAGACCGTGATGAACATCGTGGTCCAGTCCTGCCGCGTGCGGCGCACCATGGGCGCGGTCAGTCTCGATATGAACTGCTCCATGGAGTCTTCGCACCACCTCCACATGAAGAAGGACAAGGGAATGATTGGGTGGTTCCAGAGAAACCGTAGCGATGCCATCATCACGAGACCTACAAAGCTGAGGCCGCGACAGAAACCGGCGAGGTTCCGAGGCTGATTTGACTGTCCCTCGGTGCTGCGAGGTCGTCGTTCAGTGTCTGCTGGCGCCATACTTTCCCTGCGTCTGGGTCCGTCTGCGGAGAACCTCAATTGTTGAATGATGAAAATTGAAGACTTTACGCTGTGGATTGCTGTGTTACTCGATGGATGTTGCTGAATGACCTACAAGTTCGAGCTTTCTTCGGTGAATGGCACCGGCTCTAATATACGTCGAAGCTGTCTGGAACAACGCTGCAACTCTCAGCAATGCCCCCATCTAGTAGAAGACAATGTCATTGTTTTTTTTTTAACAATGAGAACTCCAGGACTATTCGGTGAATTGTCCCCTTTCAATATGATCTCAAAGCCAAGTCTGTCGGAAGGACCTTGGCTTCGGGGTTCCGCAACAATGAGTCTTTGTCTACGAGGACCTTCAAACGGTGACAACCTCAGTGTTCACCTGAAAACATGGTAATGTCCAACTCTGCTGGCAAGACCTCCCTCCAAGAGAAGAGCGCACAGTTTTGTCAGCAGACAACTTTGATTACTTGTGTAGATGCTGCAATCTTTAAGCAAACGGCAAGATTTCGTTCACGTGAACGTCACCTTCAACGACAAGGCGCAACCATTGGTGTAGTCACTGAGTACGCACGCTACCGTAATACCTCTACATAGGCTGGCATAGAGGTGGTTTCTTCTTTGGGGCTCAGAAAACACAAATTCACTGCTAAGCTGACAAGAGTGCTAAAAGACGAGACAAATTGGGGATCCGTTCCTGTGTCCTTGAATTCAGGGTACAGCCGTGATAACTGCCAGAGTACATATAACGATCCAGAGGAGCCGAAGTCAGCCTCTTTAGTTGGAACGGGATTTTATCGCCGGCTATTATGAACAGAGCCCTCGATACTCTGCCAGTGGTATCGACGGCTACATACTGGAGCTGCCTCCTGGTTATGCAGCAGACATGCAGCTGCTGGAGCTTTTGATGTTTTCCTGCCTCTGTCACTTATTCAGCTTCTTCTTAATGTTTCATTCGTTGTGGTCTCAGCTATACAACACCATGTTTCTCGGGGGATAGATGCTCTACCACACTTGGGAAGTGGCTAAACCCCTCCTCCTTGTTGCCAGATCTGACCTTCCCTACGTCAAGATGGAAATCCCACCTTTTCCCGCCTCTATCTCAAAGCACCGAACCCCGTTCCGGACGCTTGGGGACACATACTATGGCCGTCTTTCCCTCTCTTCCCCATGACACGTAACCTCAAGCGCCGACCTGCCCTATTCGCTCTTTGCCATCAAGTCAGCATCACTGAGAATGAAAACCTGCACATTTTCAACGAGTTCACGTCCGTCCCTCTATAGATCCGCAAGTTCCTCGTAAAACGCCTGATAAAGATCTGCCACATACTCTCCGGGTGCTGTGCGTTCAGTAGTAGGCCCAATTCCCAACAACGAGGAAAGCCTTTTGTGCAACGTCTCCTGTTTTCCGTGGTCTTACCGCGCGTCAACCGTCTTGAGAACAACTTTGAGAACAACTTTGAGAACAACTTCCGTCAACGTGTCTCCTTTTGCCCTTTCCGCCTTGTCAAGAATCAAGCTGAATCCGTGATAGCAGCCGTCTTTGGTAGCCCATCCCAGTGACAGGTCATTGAGCGGGGGGCAATGGTGCCTCGCGATTTAACAGTGCCTGGACTTGCTGCCATACCCCATGTATGGTGGCATTTGGAATGGATGTCACCATCTGGGGTCTTTGAATATCCGGTAAGTCTGCGGGCGGAACTTACTCCCTGCAAAACATGTCAGGTCCGGCCTTCCCGAGGAGGATTTCCGTCGAGTTGGGGGGCATGGGCACGCGTGACGCAAAGAGGGTGCGAGCAGACGTCACTTTTGCCAAGGGTAGGATTTTCCAATCAAATAAATCATTGCCTATAAACTTCAACCTGATTAGAAACGCTTGACCTTCACTTGAACTTCATGGGCCCCAACTCACTGGCTGAGTCCTCGGCGAAGAAGTCATCCTTCTTCCCATAAGGGTTGGCCGGGCCATTGTCTGCTGTAACACACTGATAAAACCTGATTAGAAACTACCTACATCAGCGATTATGGGGCAAAGCCAGAGTGTCTTTAGGCTTGGAAGAAGAGAGGTCTATTTGTAGCTGATGGAACATGGGACAAGAATCGTTGCACATACTCACAACACTCAGAGGGTGACTCGTGCGGTGCCAGGCCGATCCGATCAAGGAGTCTGACAGGCGGCGGGATTGCAACTCCATCAAACTGAACTGACAACAATCAGCTGAACTTGAAGGTCACAACATCATCCTATCTTTCCAAACCTGGCTGGATGAACGTATCCAAAAAGAGGATGATAATGCGGAGGCCAATCATTTTTTCCTGTTCTTCCCCGGCACTTCAAGATGCCTGGGCCAGTCACTCATAGTCCCTCCCCGTGGTCCATCGTTAGATCACCCCTCGTTCAGATCACTAATCAGATCAGTAAACAGATTAGATGTAACAAAGGGGCTCCAATCTGATAGTAACCCCCGAACTGTCAACCTATCAAATCACTCACCAAACCCTTGCCTGTCCAAGTCCACCTCTGCCTTGCATCGATAACCCCTGCCATGTATGATGTTATCCTAACCAATTTCACGTTCAAGAAGTTTATTCTAATGTACGTCTCAGGAACTTGGTACTGATACGACACGATCGGCCGGGGAAATTCGAGTGACGAATTCAGCACCTCAGGGAAGGGCATGTCACTGCGAGGAGAGTTGGGTATTGAGCTCGTCTCATCACCCCAGTTGCCGGCTAGCTTCAAGTTTACATGCCTCCATCAACCCATTTGTCAGTCGTTTCTTCCCCATCACCATCAAACATGGTTCTTCTCTAAGTCTGCTTCCTAATCTGGCTGGCTGTCGGCGCCGCTGGGCAGCCGATGCCATCGGGGCTCCTCGGTTTCAACTCAGGCGCAACAAAGGACAACAACGACCCGAAGGACCAGTCCGATTTACAAGCAGAGTTCACAGCTGCCCAGGGGCTCCGAGGCTCGCCAGGTCTCTTCAACAGTGTGCGCCTGTATACGATGATCCAGGCGGGGACCACAAGCGATCCGATCCCGGCGTTCCCCGCGGCTTTGGCAACAAACACGTCGATGTTGCTCGGCATCTGGTGCTCCGGCACGCAGACGATCGAAAACGAGCTCGCCGCCATGAGGAGCGCCATCGACAGGCACGGCCAGCAGTTCGCCTACCTTGTCGTCGGCATCTCGTTTGGCAGCGAGGACCTCTACCGCCTCTCGGAATCAGGCATCCAAAACGAGGCCGGGCTCGGGCAGGGGCCGGACATCATGGTGCGGTTCATCCGCGAAGTGCGAGACGCCAATAGGAGCATGTAGGCATCTAATTAGAGAGAGATGATATATAAATCCCGGCTTGACTGTTCGCTGAGTAGCTGTGTAGGGACCTCAATGTGATGATGGCGCGAAGTCAGACCCTGGAACAGTATTTGTCGAATATGTAGATGATTCAATACTTGGAAATCAATCACAGCAAGGTGGCAGAAAAGTCTATATAATCTTGTGTCACAACAAAACGACGCCGTTAGTTGCGGGCAGCAACTAACGCCTTATATCTCGTGACATCTTTGCCACGTATCAGGAATAGCAGAATGCATGGAACCTAATCCTCTTAGGTACATGGATGATATGAATGTTATTAGCCCTCGTAGAGAGTTGAGCGCCTGGAAGCAATCGCCGATGGAATATGTCGCAGCAGCGACGCCGCAACCCCGGAGCCACGGCCGCGCAGTAGACCGGGCTTCGGCGCTGACGGGCACATGAAGCGGGGCCGGCAACATTCGCATGACCCGGATCCCAGCCGACGGGCGCACCCAGCGGCAGGCTCTGAATGCCCTCACTTTGCTTACATGGACCGCTGGCTACGAAAGGCCCTTTGCCCTCTGTCTCTGTCGTCTCAGGACATTAGTGTTATCAGTAGAGTCACTGCTACTCTCCCCTGCCGAAGTTCGAACGGCCAGCCCCGTAATTACGGTGCGTAACTTGTGATATCAGCAGTCAGACTAATCAGGCCTGCCACGTCGGGCTGCGATAGAAGACTGTTCATTCTTGATTCACACTGAGAGGGAGCCAGGTCGGCAGGAAGTTGAAGCAAGGATCTTGGTAGTCGATAAGCTAACAAGTCGATTTAGCCGCCTGATCCAATATGTACACCTCCCTTTGTCTCCCCGCGCCAGCCCTATGCTGCTTCTGCTCCGGCCGACCCATAAGCTGGGGAATCATCGATCTCTCAGTTGCGCGACGTGTGATATGATGATGCCTTGAATTGTCTCGAGTTGAATAGGCGCGATCACCAAGATGTCCCGCCTGCTTGACGCATGTTTGAATTTTGCGCATTCCCATTGTTCTAGGCCCCGAGTCTACTCTTTCGATTCTGTGCCTGGTTGGCACGGTGTCATATCCAAGGTATCAGCCTTTCCTCGGCTACATCACGTCTTACGGGGGCGGGAGTCTCTTGCTACTCTGCTCCCACCGGACACTGGACCATGACGGATGGAAGAAACAAATAATGCAGCAGTGATACGTGCATACAGTTCTGTTTTTGGTTGAAACTGACTAAATCTAGGTATCTAAAGTAAATGGTACTCATTAAAGAGTTGGTATCATCAATGAACGCTAGAGAGCGCGGTTGTTGTTGCTGTTGTAACCTTTCAAGGTGCGTAATGCACTCATTGCATCATGGGACGAGCGTCCTCGACCATCTCGCTGGACCCGAAATACTTCTCCAGCTCGTTCTCGAGCTCCCGGCCCTCGACCTTGCTCATCTCCCTGGCGCGCTTGACGGGGTTGACCTTGTCGGCGTGGGCGCTGGCAAAGATGATGTCGAGCTCCTCGAGGCTGCGGCCCTTGGGCTCCGGGAAGAAGAGGTAGACGCAGGGGATGATGGCGGCGTTGAAGACGGCGAACATGACGTACGTCTTGTAGCCCAGGTTGGCGAAGGCCGGGGGCGTGATCATGACGATGAGGAAGTTGGACAGCCAGTTGGAGCAGGTCGAGAGGGCGTTGGCCTGGATGCGGATGCGGAGGTTGGTGATCTCGGCCGGGTAGAGCCAGGTCATGCCGAGCCATCCTGTTTCTTGGAGTCAATTTTGGGGCAACTTGCTGTTTACGGGGTACGGGTGAGGAGGGGCTTACCGATGGCGAAGAAGGAGTTGAAGACGAAGAGGAAGACGGTGGCGGTGACGCCGTACTTGGTCTCGAGCTTGGGGGCACCGGTCTCGTCGACGGTGCCGGTAGACACGGTCCCGGCCAGGATGGCCATGGAGGCCATCATGCCGAATGCTCCGAAGAGCATGAGCTTGCGCCGTCCGGTCCTCTCGATCAGGGGAAGGGCGACGAGCGAAGCCATGAAGTACTCCGTTCCGTTGAAGGCGGCCAGGAGTCGGGACAGCTCAGGGCCGAAACCGAGGGAGTTCTCGAACAAGAATCCGCTGTAGTACGTGATGAGGTTGATACCTAGCGAACTCGTACGTCAGCGAATGGGCCGTCGGGAACGAGAGAAGGACAACAAAACATACCGCAGATCTGCTGGAAAAATTGCGCAGCGATACCGAGAAGAGTGCGTCTCAGGTTCTGCGAGGGGCCGTTGGTCAGGAGCTCCCTGAACTTGAAGCTCCCTCCTTGGCTCTGGGCCTCGAGAGCCTCCTGGATGGCCTTGACCTCGATGGCGACGTCCTCGTGGTCGATGGGCTTGCCGAGCAGACGAGACGTCACTTCGCGGGCCTCGTCCATGCGGCCCTTCATGGCCAACCAACGGGGCGAGTCGGGGAGGTAGAGCAGACCGATCATGACGATGATGGTGAAGAAGGACTGGAACGAGACGGGGAAACGCCAGCGGATCGATCCCTCGAGGAAGTAGAAGCCGTACTTTCCCACAAACACGTCAGTTTCCGTTTATCCATGACGACAGAAACAAGGAACTCTTACGTCGACCCAGTAGGCAATGGCGATACCGCAGCTGATCAAAGCGCCGGAGAGGGTGATGAGGAAACCTCGCTGATGCGGGCGTGCGCACTCAGACTGCCATGTGGGAATAGCTGCGATGCTGTTAGTTCGGAGGAAGAAGCAACGCAGCAAAAAGGGGGGAAGAGGGGCCGAAAGCCGGACTCACTCGACGTGACCATGCCGTTCCCGATACCGCCGACAACGCGGCCCGCGGAGAAGAGGCCGTACTCGTGCGCCGAGGCCTGCAGGATGGTCCCGAAGATCATGATGGCGCTGCCCCAGAAGGTGGACGACTTGCGGCCCCAGGTCTCCCCGTAGAAGAGGACGAGCACGGCGCCCAGGAAGCAGCCGATCTGGTAGACGGCCACGGCGGCGGCCTGCGTGTTGGGGTCGCCGGTGCACTGGCTGTAGTCCCTCTGGGTGTTGTCGGGGAAGTCGAGCCAGCAGAGCGAGTTGGACTGCTCCAGCGGCGTCATGAGGGGGATGCTTCGCTGGAAGTCGTCGAGGGTCAGCAGCGAGCCGAGAACACCTGGGCGAGAGGCGGTTAGCATCGAGAAAGAAGGGTCCCAGGATATGGTCCTACAAGGGCTCGCTCACCCTGGTCGTATCCGAACATGAGGAAGCCGCAGGATGCGATGAAGCCGATGGACCAGTTGAGCAACCGGCCCTGGAGCCGCTTGCCGCGGAAGCCCCATTCCGGCAGGTCGCCCATGCGCGCGAGGAACCCCTTGGGTCTGGGCTTCTCGTTGACGGCGCGGCCGCTGTCGACGAACGACGGCGTCCTGCTCCCGCTGTCGCTGGGGTTCTCGCGCTTCTCGGACATGTTGGGCTCGGCCGTGGGGGTGGCGGCGGCCGTGTTCTGGTCGGCCGTGTTGCGGTCGGCCATGTTTATCAACGGGCACCGAGGTTTGAGTTGAGAGCGGTGAAAAGGGGGGGGGTGAAAGTGAGAGGATGATCCCGCTAGGTCCTTGGTAAGAGCTTCTTGGGGTCGGAACGTGGTCGCGGGATGCATGTGCGCCTTTGTACTTCGCTCACATCTCACCCCCCCTCGGCCCAACGACTTGACCGACCTCGTGGGTCTCGCAGAGTCCGTAACTCTAGGAAGGACGACTTGGCTGAGGTCATCCCTCGGGAGGTTTACAGATGGGACGGGCAAAGGTCACGACGGGTCCGTATGCGGCTCGGAGGGGTCAGACGATACCCACACCACACATCCCCAGACGTGCAGTGCAGTCTTGGGAAGCTGGAGGTGTTGGGGACGTGGTGTTATCCGGTCAGCGTGCGGGAGAAGGGCGGAATCCAGCTCGCCAATGGGCCCATGTTGCTAATTGTGTGGTTTTCGTTTCGAAGAGTCTTGCCACGGATGTCCTGTCGGTTGTAGAAACAGCTGTTACTCTCTCCCGTGAGCCATGAGCCATCTGAGACCGATAACTATCCAGCTCCTCTTCCCCTCTCTCTCTTTCTCCAACCAAGTAACAGCCAGGAGCCAAGAGAGTCAGTCACGGAGAAGGCCCCAGTCTCTACCAACAAACTTTCCAGTCGTCAGGTTGGCACAACGAGAGGTGGATCGCGAAAACCATCGCCGAGACCAGCGGCGCATCGGCATCCTCCCGCGCGGGATAATTACCCAACAAGGCAAGCCGAGTCTCCGGTCCAAGACATTCGTCTCTAGTCCAAGGAGCAGGAAGGAAAGGGGGAAAAAACACACAGCACAGGTGAAAAGGGCCCCGGGGGGGAGGGGGAGGAGGGAGATGAAGACCCTTTTTCTCTTGGTGTTTCTCGGCGGGCATGGGTGCGGCGTTGGCGATGACGTTGGCCAAGTTTTAAGCTTAAATCTCTAGTTGGCTGCCGTCGGGCTTTTTGATATCCACGGCGTCTTGGTCCCTCCACTTCCAAGTCTTGATTATGCGGAATCTCCGCTTGGCGAGGTCTTGGGAGGCCGTTCTGCCCCCCCCCCCCTTTTTTTTTTTGGTGATTTGTTTCCTTTTTTCCTTCTTTTTTTCGATAAGCCAAGATGGGGTGTTGGTTTCCAACTCAAAACTGGAGAGAAAGAAGAAAGAAAAACCGGCGCGATCGGCGTCAACGGTGAAAAGTTTGAACGCCTGGATACAGGTTTGATGGCTGATGATGATATGCAGGACCTGCATAGTGCCTCAGAGAGGGATTGGCAAACACCCCCAAACATGTCGGACTTTCATCTGGCTGGATTGTGCCCACCTCAATAGGTTATATTGAGAATGACTAACAACCAGTCTCCAGTCTAGAACTGTCTCATGTACACTCACATTTGCCGTGGACCGTGGTGGTGAGATGAATCAGGGTTTGGTTCATCGAACAACACCTCCCACGTACCCGTCGTTATATAAGACACAAACGGATGCTCCTGATCTCCTTTTTCAGGTGCTTGAGACTGAGACGTATCATCTTGATCGCCACAGGCTTTTCGAGCTGCCCAGTGTCCGTCCACTGACCAAGAACCCTACGCATCTCTTCGCTTTTGTCTGTCGCCAAAGTCAAAAGAAAGAAAGCCAAGCATCATGTAAGGGGTTCTTCATTGAGTCATTTCCTCATCAAAAACTCCCAAGCAGAGACAAAAAAGCATGTGGCGCCCTATTTGACCTTCAGAACAGCCTTGCCAAAGTTCTTGCCGGTGAGCAGGCCGATGAGGCCCTCGGCGGCGTTGTCGATGCCCTCGGTCACTGCCAGCTTGGCCTTGACGCTGCCGTCGGACAGCCACTCCTGCAGGTGCTCCTGGTGGTCCTTGAAGTGGGCGGCGCCGAACTTGGGGTTGCCGACGAGGAAACCCTCCATGGTGATCTGTTTGGCAACGAGCTGCATCAGGCCCTTGATGCCCTGCTGCTGATCCGCGGGGGTGTTGTAGCTGGAGATCTGCGCGCGCATTAGTCCTCTCTTCCGTCCCCTGCCCCGTTTGACACGTGTATCTGGGGCGTGGCGTCTTGTTGGAATCTTGGAAGAATGGGGGTAAAAAAAAAGGAAAAGAGGAAAGAAAAAAGAGAAGAAGAAAACAAAGAGAACTTACCATGCCGCAGACGGCGATGCGCCCCTGAACGTTCATGGAGGTCAGAGCCGCCTCGAGGTGGTCCCCGCCGACGTTCTCAAAGTAAATGTCGATACCGTTGGGCGCCAGCCTGGGGAGGGCGTCGGCGGGCTTCTCGTTCTTGTAGTTGAAGCCGGCGTCGAAGCCGAGGTCCTTGGTGATGAAGTCGAGCTTCTCGTCGGAGCCGACGGAGCCGATGACGGCGAGGCCCTCCCGCTTGGCGATCTGGCCGACCAGCTGGCCGACGGCGCCGGCGGCGGAGCTGACGAAGATGGTCTCGCCCTTCTTGGGCTTCCCGATCTTGTGCAGGCCGGACCAGGCCGTCAGGCCGGGCATGCCGAGGGGCCCGAGGAAGAGGGCCAGGTCGAGGCCGTGCGGGTTGTGGATCTTGCGCGCCTGCTCCAGGGCGGCGCTGGCCGGCAGGCGGGCGTACTGGGCGACGGGGGCGAAGACGAAGATGAGGTCGCCCTCGGCGAACTTGGGGGCGTTGCTCTTGAGGACCTTGCTGACGGTGCTGTTGGTGATGGGCCCGTCGAGGTCGAAGGGGGGCGTGTAGGACTTCTTGGTGGCCTCCCTCATGCGGCCGCGCTGGTAGGGGTCGAAAGAGGCGTAGAGGATCTCGACGACGACGCCGTCGGCGGGGACGTCGTCGAGGTCGACGGGGCGGTCCTCGACGGTGAGGTGCTCCCCGGCCACGGGGAGACCCGTGGGGATCTTCTTGAAGATGAAGGTCTTGTTCTGCGTCGTCATGTTTTTTGGATCTCTGGGATGCGAGGGGGCTTTTCTCTCACGATGTATCTGTTCTTCCTTGGTGTTGATGGAGTGGTGTTGATGGGTGGATGATGGTCTGGGCTGATGAGTGTATACAGACAAGGGACAAGGTATGAAAAGGTTAGAGAAGTTGGCGACAACGACGTCATGAAGATTAACCTTCTTCTGAAAGCTGTATTGACGTAGCTGTGAACGCAACGACTTGTGCCAAGGTACGAATTGGCAAAAGGTCAACTAGAGCGCCGATCCGGTTATAAGAACCCCGCGCGTGTTCCTCACGTTCCCACACACAGACACACACACATGGCACACACATATGGCGCACTCTCTCCGCCTTTCTTCAAGTCCAAAGCGGGGCGAGTGGATTGCGTGACGCTGATTATTCATCAGAAACGTCTATCGTATCGTATGCAGGTTGCGGGTGGGCCAACGACGGCAACACTCCTGATGGCTGCTGTAGGAGACGGGATTTCCGAGGTCTTGTAGGTGGAAAGGGAATTAGAGGCTATTCCCGCGCGGGCATGGTTTGGTGAAGAGTGAGATAGGCTACCGGTTAACTGGAGACGCGTAATGTGGCATGTCAGTCAGCAACCATTTTATTTATGCCGCGGAAGTTGGCTCAACGGTAGAACCGACGAACAATAGCAACATGTAGGACTCGATTGAGAGCTCTTGACCACACTGCATTCGTGTTGAATGATAATCTCGCAAGTGTCATGTTACACCATCGAGGACCCAAATGATTTATTGCCCTGGCCCTTGTCAACTGCCGCCGGGATTGGGAATGTAGCTCATGCTTGACGCTGAGTGCCACAACATGCAAAATGACGAGAGTGAACGTTAAATAACCTCACTACAAGCAGTCAGAGTTGAGAGCATTCGAAATACCAATACCAATAGCTCGGGCTGGGGCAACATATTGGCAAATCCAGCCATCGAGCCACGCAAAATAGCACAAGATGGGCCGCTAACTCCAAGGACACCGACCAAGCGAGATGCTTGCAAACGGGCGTGTTTTGGCCGTTGCAAGAGGGCCATGTAAGTAAGTACTGAAGATATCCGCACTTCAGACTTCATATGTCTCTCCTTCGTCCATAGTACGTTGCTCGGTTCTGGCTGGGCTCAGCTAGACATCAGTCATCAGTCATCAACCCGCAACGGTGTTTGAATATTCTAATGAACACGCTGTACGGGTGGATCAACGGCTTGACAGTATTATGAGCTACACGAAACTGCTTCCCGCCAGCACGCAATGAATATAAGGTTTCTACCTACAAAGTGCCCAAACACGTCATATAAGCCGAGAGGGGATTCCCACCCCCGTGCTGACGGCTGACTGGGAGGGGGGGAAAGGAACTATCGAAATTGAAAATCGGTCCAATGCAACTACGGAACCCGAGCCGACCTTAGAGAAGCTCTCTTTCAGCCCCCCCCCCCCCGGACGATCCATCGTCAGGGGGGTTGCAGCAGTAGCCCGGGAGGCGACCATGCCATCGCCAGCCATCAACCCATGTCTTCAACTCCATGGTTCGCGCGCATCATTATGTGGAATCGTCATTGATCAGTCAGCTGACAGCTCACATATCTGGAATCCTCAAATAGGGAGCGAACGACCAGCCCAACCCCCCGCGGCAAACGGTTGTTGCGAGACACACCCTCCCACTTCTCTCGACGACGGAACGAGACTGCACGATATGCTGCTGTCACTAGCCATCCTCCTCCTCCCGCTGCTGTCCGGCTTCGCCCTCGCCCTCGCCCACGCCCACGCCCACGCCCAGGACCGCCTCTTCTCGTCCGCCTTTGGCTACCCCGGCCGCAATGCGAGCTACGACTACGTCGTCGTCGGCGGCGGCACCGCAGGCCTCACCCTCGCCGCCCGCCTCGCCGCCGCCTCGGCCTCGGTCGCCGTCGTCGAGGCCGGCGGCTTCTACGAGGTCGAGAACGCCAACAACAGCGTCGTGCCCCTGCTCTCGCTGACGGGCATCGCCTTCGTCGACCCCTCGCCCGCCTTCGTGCCCCAGCCGCTGATGGACTGGTCCCTCGTCTCCGAGCCCGTCCCCGGCGCCGCCGGCCGGACCGTCCACTACGCCCAGGCCAAGACCCTCGGCGGCTCCTCGGCCATCAACACCATGTCCTACGTCCGCGGCACCAAGGGCGCCTACGCCCTCTGGGCCGACACCGTCGGCGACGACTCGTTCCGCTGGGAGCGCATGCTGGAGTACTTCCGCCGCTCCGTCAGCCTGACGCCGCCGGACGAGGAGAAGCGCCGGAACACCAACGCCACGGTGCGCTTCGACCCGGGCGACTACGCCGGCGACGGCGCCGGCCCGCTGCACGTCTCGTGGAACAACTGGGTCGACCCGACGCTCACCTGGCTCGCCGGCGTCGTCCAGAGCCTCGGCCTGGGCATCAGCCCCAACGGCTTCAGCAGCGGCGAGCTCGCCGGCCACGCCGCCTGGGTGCCCTCGACGATCGAGCCCGCCAGCGCCCAGAGGTCGACGAGCGAGAGCAGCTTCCTCCGCCAGGCCGTCGGGGACACGGCCATCGTCGTCTACACCCACACGCCGGCGACCAGGATCCTCTTCGACGGCACGCCGCCGGCACCTTCCACTCGCCCCAGCTCCTCCAGGTCTCGGGCGTCGGCGCCCGCGAGCAGCTCGAGGCCCTGTCCATCCCCGTCGTCGCCGACGTGCCCGGCGTCGGACGGAACCTCCAGGACCCGATCCAGATCTTCGTCGCGTACCCGGTCAACACGCCCTCGGCCCAGTCCCTCACCAACGACCCGGCCCTCGACCCGGGCTTCGTCGAGGAGTACCTCAGGTCCGGCACGGGGCCCTACAGCTCGGCGGCCGGCTTCCTCGCCCACGAGCGTCTGCCCAACGCGACCCTCGCCCGTCTCACCGAGCGCACCCGCCAGAAGCTCGCGTCCTTCCCCTCGGACTGGCCGCACCTGTCCTTCATCGCGGGGTCCTTCTCCCCGGGGCCCGGCCAGACGAGCGGCACCCTCGCCGCGTACCTCCCGCTCGTCTTCTCCCGCGGCAACGTCACCATCTCCTCGGCCTCCGTCGGCACCCAGCCGACCATCCACCTGAACTGGCTCTCCGACCCGGCCGACGTCGAGCTGGCCGTCACGGCCGTCAAGCGCCTCCGCGCCGCGTGGTCCTCGCCCTTCGCCGACACCCCCGGCTTCAAGGCCGGGCCCGAGGCGCTCCCCGGCGACGCCGTGCGGACCGACGAGGAGATCCTGGAGTACGTGCGGGCGAACGCCGGCCAGGTCTGGCACCCGGTCTCCACGGTGGCCATGGGCAAGGAGGAGGACGTCGGGTCGGGCAGGGCGGTGGTCGACAGCCGCGGGCGCGGGTTTGGCGTCCAGGGGCTCCGGGTCGCGGACGCGAGCACATTTCCCTTTGCTTTGCCGGGCCACCCTCAGTCTGCTGTCTACGCGCTGGCCGAGAAGATTGCGGACGACATCATCACTGGTCGTTGAAGATGACCCTTTTCATAGTTACCCCGATACCGGGAGGAGACTCGCTGCTCAACGAGCTGTTATGCCCTCTGGTTTGTGGGCTGACCGACATTTCTTAAGATATAAGTGGTAATTCTCATTGTTCGGCAGAACGTATGGTCGCAACGGTTCAATCACGTCCATTCTTTTTCCACATCTTTAACGGTGAATGCACAGTTGAGGAGCCCTTATTACAATCCGGACTCCGTTAGTAGCCGTTGCCAGTATGAACAGAGCGCTTCTCACCATTCTGGCTAGGTAGGACTCAAGCCAATGCCAATAACCCGGCAGCAGATCAGCTGGAGACATTGTTTCTTCAATGGTTGATGGATCGCGAACCTCGGCGGACGGATACGTTTTAGCTGTAACATTCCGATCAGCCGACGTGATGATATCCAGTACATCTGCCGACTGGAAATGGAAATGATACTGAAGGGCCCTGAGGTTGCATAGTTGTTGGCTTTGGGCCCATCGTGCAGGCAACTTTGATACGTGCATGCTACAGCTTGAAAAGCTTCTTTTCTCTCGGGTCATCAGCGTGGCTTCTGATCCAGTGGTTGTCGATGAGATGATGTCTCTTTGAACTTTGACTGCTCATGAAACATGAAGCCGTGACCAGACCGTGTTCCAATGAGCAACGGCGTCATGAAGGCTCGACATGATCACACAAAGAGCGTCGAGTTTTTGAGTAGGGCTTCAGAGAATCTTGACAAGTCCAGCGTGAGTGCAACACCGAAACGGCCCATGTGCTTCATCCGGCTCAAGGTTAGTTTGACAACAACCACAGGTCCATCTCTTTGCCGCAGAAGAAAAATGAGAAAGGAAAAGAGAGAGAAAATCGAAAAGAGAGAAAGAGAAACTTATCCAAAGTCCGCGTCTGCGTCGGTTGCGGAAAACGGACTTGGTCTGCAACATGATTACATGAAAAGCAGAGTCCCGCCGTCACAACCAACAGAGAGAGCTTCTTTTTCGTTTCCGTTGGGCTGCACCACCCCCTTTTTCGAGTTCAGCCCAATTCTATTCTGCTCTGGCTGGCCCAAGGGCCCCATGGTAAAGCTCATTCTAATTCCAGGTGACGATGGGGACTCATAACGACCTCGCCACCGTTCTTCCCCCTCGGAAAAACTTCAACTCGCGCACGTGGCTCGCGTAGAATTTCTTCTGTGTTGCTCCAGTAGCCGCTCGAGGGCCCGAGGATTGGCTAGAGCATTCTTATGATGGAGTGAGAGAGAGAGAGAGCCGTCTCACATGGTTGCTAATCGTCCCCCGAGACGTCAAGATGAAGCAGATCAACAATTCTATTAGAAAAAAAAACCCATCATAGAACACAGCGCAACCAAATGTTTTCGGGGTTTTCAAGGAGGAAGCACAACTTGGACCCGGTTTTCTTCTCGGTCCAGAACCGTGAGGGGCGCGAGTGATACGAGTCATGAATATGGGGGTTCAAGGTTCTTCATAGAGAGAACGGGGTTTGCACTCATGACCTCAACCCCTCGTCAACTCCTCCCCGAGTCTAGACCTCCCAGAGGGAGCCACACAAACGAGAGAGCCAGACGCGGCACCGAAACCATACTTGTGGTTCTCGACGAGGCGCGGTCGCAGCCGGCATGGAGTTTGCGGGAAGACCCTTGATCTGGACCCCTGGATGGACGAATGTATTTATGGCAGCAGGACGGGCAGCAGGACGGGCAGCAGAAAGGGCAGCAGTGACAACGAGGGACACTCTAGAAAAGATGACTTAAGCTCCTCTGGTACGGTGCACCATTAGTGCCAACCCGACTAAGAGCGGCTTGAAGTTAGGCCGACCCGCATGATCACCCACGACCCCGCGTATTTGGCCCAGCAAGCCGCAGGGTTGTAAATAAGTATACTTAAGTAAGTATTAGGTAATACTAATACTTGTTAGTCTAGTATTGCCTAATACTAATACTAGGCTAGTTTAGTACTAGTATTTACTATTAGTACTT